>CM077108.1:1937721-2005494 GCA_039619505.1 Cimex hemipterus
GTGATGTATATATTATATATATATATTATATATATATATATATATAAAAATTTTAATTAATTTTTTCTAAATCTATTAATTTTTAATTGGAATGTTATACAGTCTTAAAGGTACTGTATATCATTGGAACGAGAGGATAAGGTTAAAGAAGCTATATCTTGGGGGTGACATGCCGACCACAGAGGACATTCCTCTTGTTGTTTCCCCGGTCAGACATCTCTTATTTCACCCAATGTTTGGGTTCTGAGGTCGATATGTCGACACTGGAGCTAATACACTTTCCTTACGAAATTGTTAATGTCATTCCTAAAACAAACAACTTTCTTCGGGGTCTAACTCACGTTCCATCCTGAAGAATAATGTGGCTGTTACAGTATTGTATTGTATTTTTACGGATAGCGGTGGTGTCATCTTATAAAAAATGATGTAATATGACTGGACCCTTTTTTTTTTTCATGTTTCTAAAAATATTTTTTTTTCAGAAGGAAAATAGAAATAACAGTAAAATAATTGAAATTTTGATAAGCAAGGCCGTGGACCGTTTACAAAAAATAACATTTATTTTTTACTATTCCTAGCTACTATTTTTTTAAAAACTAAAAGTAGCAAACAAGATGTACATAAAAATTTTCGCTTTTATTTTACAAATGTTTATTTATTGGATTAAATATAAAAGGCACTTGAATCATTCTCTTGGCGCAAATTACTTTGTAAAAGATAGGAAACCCTGGATTAGTAAACCGTTGGGCCTGAAGAGGCTTAACTGTCCTAATGACCTAATATTTTTATATTTAGAATATTTTATCTAAATCGTTCTTTTCTTTTTTTTAAAGAATGGTACAACATGGTTTTATACCAAACGTTTTGAAATTTGTTGTTGCTTTTGATTATTTATAATTTTTGGAAATAAATGAAGGCGGTGTTTTTTGAACTTATAATTATATCATCAATTTTAATAAATGTTTTGGTGATACTAGAACAACTTTAACCAGTTCCACCGTTTTTGTCAATGTGCCCTTCAAGCCGATAAAAAAAAATGCTCCATGATTTTTTGTTGTGCATTTATTTATCGACTATTACGGTATTATATTATTATGTGAAATCAGTAGATTTGAGTTTTTATGACACGGAATCTAAAATACGACAAAACCAGCCGTTCTAAAATTCTATAAAAATATTGTGACTAATTTAAATACTAGTTTAAATTATAAAATTCTTTCTTAGCTGTGCATGTATTATAAGGTTTATTATATGTCATTCAATTTTGTGTTATATGTCGGAATAATAACAGTAAATAAATTTAATATCCACTCGCTAGTTGACTCAACTTTTAAAGAATTAACTTTTGGGTTAACTTTCATTTGCTAGTGGATTGAGATGAACTGTAAGCCTGATTAATTTTTTAGCCTTCCGGCAGTTTGCGTCCAGGTCTTATTTCTATTTGTTTGTTAATTTTGAAATTTCTTCTGTTATAATTACAATGGTTTAAAATTATTTCACTTATTTATTTTATAGTCATAGCTCCCTCGCAATGAGTGGAGGCCCCCTCCTTTCAGTTTTATCTTGTTGATTTTTAGGGTTTTATTTTACCATCTTTATTTACGCTGGAATTTGACCGTTTTTGAGGGGTGTCTTCTCGTTTATTAATCGTTGCGTAAGCTTTACTCTTTCGGATGTAACTATAGCTTTAGTTTTATTTGGGTTTCTGATCTTTAAGTCGGTGTGGAAAATCTGTAGGTTTTTGACAACCTTTGTTTTATTGACCGCTAGTCACTGACAGCTGTTAAGTGATATTTATTATTAATTTATCATTTTTATTTGGGTAAATGTTTCCAGGCTGTGACGTACGGTTGACTGTCACTTGAGTAACATGCATAACCTTCTAAGACTAATAGTTCCTGTATCGTAGACCGATATGGATTATTCACACCGGAAATCGACGAAAAAAAATTCTCCGTTAAATCCTGACGAAAAGTAGATATTTTGAATTGATAGAACACTTCGTATTTGAGTGCTTAAAAGATTAATAGATTACACATTTTACTTTTTTCCTTATAAGCACATGCTTAAATTGAATATGAAAATGAAATGTAATTTAATATTTCCAAACTTTTTTCTCTGTTTTGACATTTTCCATTATGATTCGGACAATTTATTGCAAGGGGTAGATTGTGAGCCGAGATCCCGATATGTATATTTCTCAGGCGCAGCTCCTTATCTCACCGCGATGAGAAACTCCAAAGACCGGATCAAATATAAGTTACCGACAGCGTTTCATAAAATGAAAAAAGGCTTACAAAAATTAAACAGAGATAAGAGTTGGAGGTCTCGCATTGCTAGGCTTTTTCAAGTAATGCAGTTATAAATATTAAAAATATAATTGAATACCGGTTTAATTAAATCAAAAACTAAGGTTCACTAAAAACATCATTAGTACGTTTAAATTGCTTTTCAGTATTAAAAAACTAGGTTTTATACAAGATTGCAAAATGCTGCTTTGTTTATCAGATTATATAAACCTGACGTGATAGTGAAATTAATAAAAATACAATAAACCATTTCAAATTTCTTAATTAGTTTCATGAACGAAATTTAATCCCAAGGTTTTTATTAAGTATCAACGCTTGTATAGTATCTTGTATTTTCGACGGCTTAAGGGAAATTATTTAAAATTGATTAAAGTTGTGAAAAAGAGTAAATTTTTTATGAGGGTTCGCGACAATAGATATCATATAAACTCTGAGTGTGCCGGGGTTTGAAAAAAAAGCACATTTGTAAATTATGTTTGGTTTGAATCTATATACATATTCTCCCGGCCCAAACATTCCAAATAAAAATTATTGCCGCATATTACATTTGCTGGTTTTGAGGGTCCGCTTGACCAATTAATATCATTCAATTAATTAAGGTTTTTAGTTAAGATAAAAAAGTCAGTGTCACGACTGCGATTCGAACGCACGACCTTCGGCTTGATACGCTGATACTTCGATTTATTCTTCTTACTACTACTCGCAAGACTAAAGAAGAAAGGCAAAAGTGACAAAAGGAGGGAAAATTCAAAAGGTTGGTTGATATGGAAGGTTGATGTCCGAGTGGATCGCAGTCTCGACAGTTCACGTCACCACTTGTGGTGGAGTAGCGGCGTATCAAGCCGAAGTTCTCGCTCGTGATACTCTCTTTCTATCTCAACTGAAAACCCTAATTAATTGACGTTATTGACAGGTCCTTAAAACTAGAACGATGGAAACCAACTAAAATTGTCCAACGTACTAAGACTGACGGATCATGACGGCCATTAAGTGTAATAACAAAACACAAGTGGGAAAATCTTCGACTAAAACAAAAAGATGTTTCTGATTGTTCAAAACATAAACTGCATTTAATAGTTAAATTATTATCCCTTATTCAATAATGCATTATAATTTATTGTATGATAGATATCCATTTGTGTAAGAGAATGTACAAACCAGGCCTCCCTACTGTCTACATTTTCCGCATATCAAACAATGCAAGGAAATAGTAGAGAACAATAAACCAGGGATTGTCAAGATAAGCCTTTAACATTGAGCCTCTTGCGTTATATGTTTATAGATTGTACAACTAAAAATGGAAAATTGTTGTTTTGTATTTTTAAATCGCACTACCCTTTCTATTAGTTCGGGCTTTTTCACACGGGACAAGAACGATTAATAACAGAATTTTTTCCCTGAAAATCTTCCCCAGGGTCGTTTATTTATTTAAAGGCTCGTACCTCCGACCGATTTTCTTATTCAGATTAGATTCGGTTTTTGCCCGAACGGTTGGGTTCTTGCTTTTCTCAATTAGCTACTGTTGACTACAAACAGAAAACAGAAGGGTAAGTAGGAACAGAGCTCTTTAAATTAAATGTTAATTAACTAAGGGTTTCGGTAGGAGACCATTTAGTAGGCTGTTCCATAAGTTCATTTCTACTATAAAAACTATTATAATAGAGAGTAATTTTACCCGTTGAGCAACCTATAAATTATGATTTAAAACATTAGGTTTATATAAAGGTAATAATAAATTGGGAAAATTAATTAAGAAAAATATTTAATCAGAAAGTTTTTGTAGAATTAATTTCTTACATTCCAATTATATAGAAATTGGGATCTTTGATCAAATCGAACGTAATTTTGAAATCTATTAATGATAAATATCTCAGCAACCAACTAGGGACTTGATATAAAGGAATTTCTTGGAACCGAAACAAATTTGGAACTGGATCGAAACTTTCACTACAAAACAAACACGGAAACTGTTGGCTTCAACCAAGCGTTCCAACCTCCAAAGAATCTCAGTCACTACAGTCCAAAATGATCCGAACCATTTACCAAGCTCCATATTTCCTATCCAACCGATTCACGCATAATTCCAGACACCAATTGTCCTTCAAATAGGAAAAAACAGATAAGAAGCCTTCATAGAAATCTGGAAATTCATCGCAACCCCCTAGTCCGACACCTTTAAGCCAACCGACACCCCTCTAAGATGACTGAAGAGGCAATGGTCTCGCGATCCTCTTTAGAAGTGTAATTAATGAATGTTATAAAACCAAATTAACAAAAATCACGTTTCTTTAACACACTTTAATCTTGATAAACTTTTCGTATATACTACAATGATATGGTAATAACTGGTGTTTTCACCAAGAACATAAATCAATAATTCGAGCTAATTTTTAATACTAAAATAATCAGTTAATAAAAAGGAAGGAATATTTATGTAGCGTTATAAAATATCAGACACAATCCTGTATATCTTTTTGAATTCATTTTTACTCTCTGGTATTTTGCTCAAGATATGTATCTTTCCATCGTGCGCTGGAACCTTTTTAATCGTTTTATTTTTATCTTGTTCCATTCCTAATATACAACCATTTATAATTATTTTTAATTTTAATAAGTTGAAAATTATATATCTCTACCAAGCAGGATTGATTGAGACAGGGGCCGAGAAAAACGTTTTCCTTTCCCAGTATTCAGTGCTTTCAAGTGTAAGGCTTTTGCATATTAATAGTTCAATCTGAGTTAAATCGAGCATGTTCCCTCGAATATTTTTCATGTTTAAATTATAACAATTTCCATCCGGACGTTTAGCTGAATTTGATCAAAACCTTCTACAAAACTCTTTTTTATGCAACCAACTGTGGCAAGGTTTATTTCGTTTTCGTGAAGCCTTGTATTGAGTGGTGACAGCTTTTTGTGTTTCCTCTTGCTTTCTCCAAAACTATTCAACCTGAATCTTTACTTTCAAATATTGCAATAATTACAATTTTTTCCAATTAAAAAAAATAAATAAGAAAACGAATTTTTTTTCTTCTAAATGGTAACTTACGTAATCATTTTCGAATTCATCAAGCCATCTCGAATTTATGACAAAAACCTTTCAAATGCTTGTTAACTGTTTTCACTGATTTTACGTGTAATTTTTATAATATTTCACGTTTTTCTGAACCAAATTTCAAATTGTTTTTGTTGTTTTTCGAATTCGTAAATGAAAATTTATGTTTATATAAATAAACGTTATACGTTTTAACTTAAAAAAATTAAAAAACCATAATTTATGTAATGTCTAGAAGTAGAGATTATGAACTAAACTGTTGGGATTTTTTTTCCAGATGACTAGTGTTGGAAAAAATCAGGTTAGACACGTATAAGATAACCGATAGCTTTGTTTCTGAACCGATTTTCAATAAAACCGAATTGATTTGATAAATTTTCAAATGAACGTGGAGCTACCGATATAAATTTTTTAAACTCTTTGAAGAAATTGCACAAAACTGTAATTATCACAGTGTGTGAAAGTAGAACTTATTCTGAAAAAAAAATACTGAAAAAAGTTTTTTCTAGACAGAGTAATTTTTGATAACGTAAAGATGCGAGAAAGTAGAAACGCTTTACATCTGTTTTTCTGAATTGATTTTTAAACATTTCCGGCATTTTTCATAAAATAGTAGTCACTTGATGAATCCACGAATCATATTGGAGGTTACCAATTTTAAAAGAAAAATTTCATTTTTTAACATTTTTTAAAATTGCAAACAAGGGTAATTATTGTAATGTTTGAAAGTAAAGGTTATACTACAAAAATTACTGTTAATTTTTCCCAGGTTGAGTAGTTTTTTAGAAAAATAAGGCTTACACCTTGAAAGCAGTGTGGACAGCCGACAAGAAATCCATTTATGCCATATCGATGACATGATCCTTTTTTGTAAATTATGTGGGGGGCGTGCACTCTCACGTGGTTAAAAAATTTCATGCCTATTTTTTTTCTACAGATTCTGATTACTGATTTATATAAGTTCAACTTTGCTCACTTGTAACAAATCGAATTAATGATTTTCCCTTTCTCGTGTTTGAAGTCGGAGTTCAGATCTGAATCTTCCAAAGCGCTTTCGAGGTTTAGACTTCTAACTGCGCGTCCATTTCACCTCCGATACAGTCCGTTGATAAAGCTAAAGTCCCTCACCCTCTCAACCTTAACTATATCATATTTTTCTTACTGTTTACTCACTTCAAGTGATGAAGTACTCTTTATTCCTCCTTTGCCCTTTTCACAGTTTCGATATCGGCTTTATAACACATTCACACCTTTAAATACATTCTCTTTTAATATACACAGAAAGGAAACACAAGATACGATATCTGCGATAAGTGCGATATTCAATAAAACAGCCCTATTAGCTTTAAAAATTATCCCGTTGCTCAATTCGATTTATAGCTCAATTTAAATCTTGAGAGCATATACAACATGACCAGTCAACCTGGTATCTAAATATCATTATTTATGTAAATAATAAAATTTCCATAATAACACTTAGAATAATTACATATTATGTTTTTGAAAGGTGGTGAATACTAATAATAATGGTGAGCGACGGTGGCCGCATCGATTTTGGCGTTGACCCGGATCTCACCACTGTAAGGTAAAGGTCCCGGGTTCGAATCCAGCGGCCCTGCATTCGAACCCGACATACTTACAAGTGGGCTTTTGTTCCAAAACACCGGCACCCTGAGGGTTTATATGACGTCTGCTGTTGCGAATCCTTGTAAAAAAAAATAATTGAAGGAACTGTTTCACTTGATTTCTGTTTATGAACAGTAGATTTGGAGCAATTTTTATTTGAGTGTTTTCATATTATTGTTTTCATTTTACGTCTAGCATTTGGTATATTTTATAATTTATTGGGGCCTTAATTGTACTTTAATGTTTTGTACAATATATTGAAACCCACTTTTAATGGCAACGAGCACGAACTTAGGTCATTTTGAGATTTTAGGAGACATTCATGCAAATCGGTTGAAATCTCATAATTGTCCAGGATCTGAAAGGCTCCGCTGATTTGCGTACTGAGGGCGATATTGAAAACCCACACTATCCAGCCTTCTATCTCGCGTTTACCCTTTAGGCTAATGACATTATCCACCGAGACCAGGTGGACCGAGCACGTGGTTACAAATCGTTTGCAGAATCACTTCGGCCGTGAAGATAAATTCAACGGGTGATAAATTTCAGTCAATTGCTCGAATTGGAGCTGATGCGATCGCCATCTCTGCCAGCATTGCCAACTCGGCCTCTTCCGGACCCCATTGTGATCCCCCCCCCTGCAGCTCGTATAACGTTAAAACTCAGCAATCCAGAATGGAGTCAAGGGTTTAAATTTACCCTTTTCCCAATGTTGGCCACAATTTCGGCTTTTATCGTCCAAAAAATACTCACTTTTATCATTTCAATTGGTCGTTTACTTTGGTGTAAATGACGTGGATAAAGTGTGAATTTTGATTGATAACGTCATTCTCAACATTGAAACAAATTATTTTTTTATTTTGAAACCACACAACATTTTTTCCTCATTTAGAAAATCCTAAATTAATGATGCCTAATTGTTTCACGGTTTGTCCATGCCTTTTGCGTACAAAAGATACACAACAGAACTTATTAATCACTTTTGATATTTTTTCGTAACAATAATAGTCACGATAGCTTAAGTAGTTAGAACAGCGGCGTATTGGGCCGAAGGTCGTGTGTTCAAATCCTGCTCATGACGTTTTCAACTCAACCAAAACCTCACACAAAGACAAATTAAAGTTATTTGGTCAATCGGACCACGAAATAAAATGAATTCAATTAATAATAATAATGTATTCACACAATATACATATAGTTATATATCGGTTATTTGGCTTGGCTATTTTTTCACAAAGCTGTGAATTTTGAGGCATTCTCATTGTTAATTTTGCACTAGTTATACTGAATTAGTTATTGCAAATGAATTGATGTCTGAACATTAATTGTATTAAATACATCTTTGAAACAAAAATTTAAGTAGGTTGATTTAATTTAGGTTATGGTTTGATTTTGATATTTTTTTAAAATATAATAACAATTTTAAAAATTATTTTTATAAAGATAAATCTCTCACATTTCCGATTTTGAGATTTTTTCCTTCGCAGAATTTTTGTATCAGAACTAATTTAATATTTTCAGCACTCACGGAACCAAGGAATAAAATGAATTGAAGATTTTATTTATATAATCCGGTCACGTTCGTCTAAGTTATTTTGTTTCCCCTCAAACTAGGTTTCGCCATTCAATTGGGCTTCAAGTTACAACCCCTTATGTTTCTCCTGCGAATTTATTATTCATAAATCTTCAAAGGCGTCGCTGGTGGAAAGGTAATTGGAATGGCGATTTCATCTCTCTCTCTCTCTCTCTTTCAGTTACATTCAAAAATGTATTTAAAATACATAGATATTATACACTAACATAGATATTCATATATAATTTAAAATCACAAGCGTCGAAAGAGGAGGAAAAAAAAGCTAATTGATTAATAATAAATAATAAGCATCCAGACGATAAGTAATTGATCATTTATGGATAACCGTAGTGATGAAGTTTTTGACGGCACACCATAAAAACATTCTTTCCACATTATGAAAAAGGTTACCGCTTGATCCCAGTCAAAAATATATTCCCAGTAGTCCGTTTTCCATACTAATTACTACTAAGTAAATAATAATGAATTTTGAATTTTTTTTCCTGTCTTCGGTTATGGGCCCAGTAAGCTTCATTTGCGAGTAATGGCTGAACTAGCTTTTTCGTCCGGTCTACAGTTCTAGCTCGTCAGCAATTTCTACGGTTTGTTCTTCGACAACGAGGTCCATCTCGGAGTCGAAATCGGCCGTTTCCCCGAGACGAAACTCTTCTACAATGGGCGTTCCGTTTGTTCCCACATGGCAAACAGGAGATGGACGCGGAAAACTTATTACATCCAAGAACGAGGCTTCCATTTGTATTAAAGTGTAGTTTCTAGAAGAAAAAAAGGTACGGTTTAGAGATATTTAAAAATTACAAGAACATCATTGAAAACCAGGGAGGTTGTACAACAAACAATCCGACAACGAAGAGGAGTATGCTTCAAATGAATTTAATGACGTCCTGAAGCAATGCACTATTAAAAGAAGATTAATCATAGACAACCACAACAAAACGCGGTTGGAAGAAGGTATTAAACAAACATGGCGTACTAGATTCATGCTCGTAGATTCTGAACCATTTTAAAAACTTTCGGCAGAATCTAGATTTTCGTCTTGCTATAGCTGAAACAGACCTTTTTTCTTTAGGTAAAGAAATCCATCAAAATATTTTAACTGGTAAGATGCTGTTTTGGCTCATTTTAGAAAATTCGGATGCAACAAATTTGAACAAAAACCAAAATAAAACAGAATTTGAACACCGGTCTCACGTATCCTTACAGTGCATATGGTCTACTGACGTGGGAAAATGTGATTGTCGACACGAAGTTAAAATAAACTCCAGTTTTTGAAGTTTATTTTCAGCACGCGCATGTCGACCATCCATTTTCGGCGTGCGTATTTAAATAAGCATACATAAAAAAATGACTTTGCTGTTTTTGGAAAGTGTAAAATAGAACAAAAAGCGAGATATCGAAGATCTTCGGTAATATAGCTAAATTGAACGAATAATTTGGAATATACCTCTTACCCTTTCAGCTATATTGTTGATCATTGTGTTGTGGTGTTTATCTTAAATTTGGTTATGTGTATTCAAGTTGGGAAATAGAAAATATTTTTGTTCCTAATGAGAATATTCTCTGTATTGTTTAGTTGTAGTTATTTTCACCGATGAGTTGATGAGATCAATTTTTTTAAACTTTAAATCATTTTCCATAGTTGAAATACGGTTAAACTTTTGTGGCATAAAAATTAGCCAATTCTGTATTCTATTTATCGTCCCGTTTATGTTGTTGTTGGTTATGTTTTTAAAGAAGGGAATATTTTATTTACTGAGATGTGAGAGAAGAAATATTTTTTTCAATTATTTTTGACTACCCCTCCTAACCGTTAGCACATATTTCACCAGACACCATTTCTCATGAGGAAAGTTAAAACACAATTTTCAACTTGTGAGCACAGGCTATTCCCTCTGTTTGCACACCAAAATTGAGAAAGGGGTGGTTCAACTTTTCAAAATTAATTATACGCACCTTACAACTTTGCATTCACATTCATCCGCCGAGTAACGAGGCCCGATGGTTAAATGAGACCTAAGTTATTGCGGTTTTGAGAAAGTTGAAACCGAGAGCACCGTGGAAAAGAGTTGGTGCCTTTGTGTCTCAGGAGAGTTTATATTTTCGCGACAATTACGATGAGCTTGTCAGAGCCAACTTTTCCTTTGAGATAAAAGTAATCCTTCCATATGTCATTTGCTTCGAAAGTTATTGTAGCACAATTTCTGAAGTACGGCATTTGGATGAATCCATTCCCCCTTTTTTTACGTTCTTGTTTCGTTCTGTAGTAAATTACTGAGTTCTATATTTTAAGGTTTTGATCTAAAAAATTTCAATAACTTGGAAAAATATGATTATCATAAAACAAGGGTTATACATAATAATATCCATTGGAGTTCGTGGTCCGATTGACCAAATAACTTCTTTCAAGTAATTTAACTATATGTAAGGGAATGGTTGAAATGAAAAAGCTAGTGCCAGGAGCAAGAAAAATGAAAAAAAAATGAGGGAAAATCCGAAAGGTAGGTTGAGATGGGAGGTTGGTGTGTGAGTGGCGTATTTAGCCGAAGAACGCGGGTTCGAATCCCGCTCGTAACACTAGCTTTTTCATTTCAACCAATACCTTACATAAAAATTAACTAATACATAAAATTGTTTTAACAACATAATTACATACTATATAATTAAATGTTATAAAAATTCTGTTTCTAAAAGTACAACTTGGTTTGAAGAAGTTAAACAACAACACTAAAATGACTAAAAGCAAAATTTTAGAATTGCCACTATTGTAAAAGGTATAATGTATGCATTTTGTCAGTGAATAAACAAGTAAGTAAAATGGGAAATTATTAACTTTATAAAGCTATGAACTAAAAATAAAAGTCCAATAGAAAATTAAGCAATTTAAGCAAGAATATAAAGCTGGCACAAAAAATTGTTCGATTGCGTTCATAATTCATTTAAGGAAATAAATTAAAGACTCACTGATTTTCAAATAATATGCTTACTGGATAAGTAACAAAGTTATGTCATTTAAGCTAACTTAATTTATGTATCTATCAAAATATTGGCTAAAAAAATAAATGAGATTAAACGTTGGTGTGTCAATATTACTTATTAAAATAAAGCAAACATAATGCATAAGTTATATTACGTTATGGACTCATTAAAATGGCAAACAAGGAAATGGCTAAAATTAATTGTTTGAAACAATAGGTAAAGCAGTGAGATTAAAAAGTACGAACTACAATTAATTAAGAGAGTAGGCAATGGTGAACATTTTTAAATATGTATTTTTATGTGTGTAGTGTTTCTAGTTTAATAAATTCGTTTGTTTCGTTCAAAAGCATATGGGAAATATCCATTTTAATTAGTTTCCGTCTTCTGTTTCCTCCCTTCAGATTTCATTTTGGAATTTGATTTTGAAGCTTTTGCCATTTTGGCCTCGGGGCCAACCCTTCCTGTTTTGAATGATTTTTGGGGGCTTAAGAAATCCCTGTTACAATTTTTAATTGGAATTGCCCTCAATGTTTTGCAAAACGGTCAGTGGTGTTTCTGAGACAGTAAAGGGAAAGATGCTTATTGGATATGAACCAACACATATACCAATCAACTCGAACCTTTTTAAACTTCACGAAGTGTCATAATAGTACTCTCTCAACTCAAGGGAATAATAGGACATAATGTTACAATATTTTATGAATGCTCGATTTTTTATTTACCTAGAAAGATTGGTAATAAATAAGATGGTTGCATTTAGTATTTTTCATGTTTGAAAAAAAAAATAGCCGAGAACTCCGGTAGCCAAGTGGTTGCGTGTTAAGCCCACGGGTCATGGGTTCGATTCTCACGGCCGCCAATGGAATTTTATATCACACTTCCTGTCTCCCATATAAATGAATTAAGTTAATAATTAGGAAAACATAAGGCCTACTCAATATTTTATTTGTGAACGGTAAAACTGTATATTAATATTGATACTATGATAAGACAAAATAAAATTTAACTTATTTGCCTAAAACCAGTTTTCCTGTTCCTTTTCCGTATTCTGTTCAAGCCATTGAAAAATTATGTTGGTACAGTCTTTTGTTCAAGACACGAAAAAACCTGCATTGCAGGAACATTTCGAATAAATAAACAAGCCTTGCTGACCGGAAAACGGAATTGCCTCAAACGGCAAGAAGTCATCAATAAAATCATACAAACATCATGGATTAAAAGAAAATAGACATTATTCTCTTCCAAATATTGGTTACTGATTTATTTAGTTGTTTGGCCGGTTTTGATCATCCTGGTTGTCCAATACTATTGTATTTTATGTTTCCTTGGAAACAGTCAAGCGTTTTACTTCAGATAAATAAACCGAAAAAAAGAACGCTGGAAAAGGTTACTTAATGAGGGGATTATTAAACCAGAACGTGGATGTTATGAAAACATATTTTCGTGACAGTCGGGAAATTACAACAGCATACAATTTCTACGCAATACAATCAAAATAAACATCTAGAACAGATTGATGTGACCTTGTGACATTGACTTTTTTATTTTAACCAAACTTTAAATAAAAGGAATAATTAATTGAAATGATTTAGAATAGAAATGGAACTGAAGAGAATGTTGGATATCACCGAACATATGATGGTGTTGTTGAATTTGTTCTATTTTGATCATTCTGCTAAACTTGTTCACGATCTGCATAGCCTTTCATCGATTCCCCGACAGAAACAGGCACGAAACACAACGTCTCTATGAAGATTTTGGTTTATAATATCAATTTACAGTGTATAACGCAGCTCTTTTGATAATTGGAGTTGATGTTTTATCTTACTGGATTATGCATAAATTAAACAAAAAATTGATTGAATTTAACGCTTATAAATCTCTTTTCGAACAATTTAGTTCATACCCATTCTGGCGCGGTGTGTTTAATTAAAACTGAATAATTCTTCTAATTAAAACATCCCACCACTTCCGTTTATCTTGCATCAGTAATGAGCCCGAAATTGGCTCCGCTTTTGGCCCTGTGCCTTGGTGGCTTCAGGCGCACATTAATAACATTGTTATAATTTCTTACAGTTAAGGCCGACACTGCGGTAAACGCTTGATTACACAACTAACGTTTTACCAAAAGAGTAAAAACAAGCGATATAGAAATGAATTACAAAATGTACATTAATCAGGGTCAACACGACCATAGCATGTTAAAATCACTCCTTTTTTGAATATCTCAATTTCGACTTAAACCAAAAGATGTTATTATCTTTATAATATTTAGTAGGACTATCGATCAAATTTTAATTTTTTCAACCTTAAAACTTGGACTTTGCACGGATTTTTTCGCAAGCAATATTGGTGTCGCAAAAGTACAACACAGTTTTATCAAAGGAGCATGTATGGTCAGCTAGTCTAAAAAGCCAAACTTTTTTTAATGAGGGTTCGCAACAGCACAGGTCATATAAACTCTTAGGGTGCAGATGTTTTTGAAGAAAAAAAAAAACATTTGTAAGTCGGGTTCGAAAGCAAGGCCGCTGGATTCGAACCTGAGATCTTTACCTTACAGCGATGAGCGTCTTGTCAACGCTAAATCGTTGCGGCCACCGATCAAAAACTTAAAACTTTATTTTTATGTAGTATGACAGACTTTTAAAAATATTGACATTTAAAATAAATTAAATTCTGGGATAGATTTTTTTCCCTCCAAACCATCTATCAATAACTATCCAAACCTGTATGTGCCAGTATTCATTCTGAGCTTAGAACACATAAAAGTGGCTGGTAATTACATAACAAGGTCCCTTTGTCAATACATTTCTTTGTTAAGTTGGACTAAATATAAAGATACAGTAAAAAAAGTAAAACAGTAAGTAATTTCTATCCTACAGGAGAGTTTAAGGCCCAACTAACTAGGAGCAATGGACAAGGGGCCAAACCACTTTACAACACTTTCTCCATGTCATTCACAATTCAAAATACACGGGCTATGCCGGGATTCGAACACAGGACCGTTGGTGTGGTAAATACGAGTCGGATGGCATAATCACTCGGTTACGGTGGTTCCCAGTAACAGGCATAGGGAATGACTACATGATTCTGTAAATATTCTCTGTGACATTTTATCCATTTTAGCAGACTACAAAGGGGGAAATCCTGCCTCGATTATATCGAATACTCTGGGGTGAGTATGTGAGGTATGGAGAGTAAAAGGAAGGTATTGGCGAATGTAGAACGGTTTCGACCTCCCCCCGAGGAATATCGAGTACTCTAGGGGAGCGAATGAGACCAGTTATCTGTGCTAAAACTCGCGAAAAAAAAACACGCAGATGACCTCAGCTGTTTACCTACTCTTAAACTTCACACTTTATTATTGTTAGGGGAAGAAGAAATGAAGAGAATAAAATAAAACTATGTGGATGACAAGCTAAAGAACCATGTCAGGTGTACTCTATGCAAAATATGAATAGTCAAACCTACAGGAGAAGTGCTCAGCGGTTTTCCAAGCTGACCATGCTATTAGTGTTTTTTCATTTCAATCCTCAGACAGGTTACACTGAAAAAGGCCAGGCATCGGTTTTAAAAGCATTAGCATTTAAAACAGTCTATGAATGCAGCCCAAACTTCCAGTCACAGTCAAAGTATAATAATCCAACAATATTTCGGATACCAGGGCTCAAATGTAGGATAATGACAAAGGTAGATAAACTGGTCAGAGGATGATGTGCAAGACTAATATAACGAGAAGATCAAACAAAGACTCATCATCTAATAAAAGATACGAAAAACAAGGGAAATCGTGTAGAACCCTCCCCAAAATGACAGACACATAGGTATAGTTAGAAAGAGAAAATGTCATCAATACATGACTTAAATGGCAACAAAATAATAGCATGTTTATTAAATTATTTGTCGAATATTCAAATGTTAATTTATTCTTTAGGGATATTTTTTAGCTGAACAATGTCATTACTGATCTCCTATATTTGGAATAATTATTTTCTCTCAGATTTACTTCGTAATTAAATTTGATTTCTCTTGTTTTGCGAAGAAAGTTTATTCATTTTTTCTCAAATATATTATATTACTTGATTGGAAAAATAAAACGGGTTATTTTTAAATATCTATGTAAAAAGGAATAGCTTTTTATAGCAAAGGCGGAAAGAGTAAAAAAAGCTTATTATAACAAGTTTAGTGAAAATTGTTTTTTTTAAATATTTCAAAACAATATTTGCTTCAGCTATTTTTAAAATATACGAACATTGAAAAATATGCCAATTTCAAAAGCGTTCCTGTTTCGCTTTACCGTCCTCGCCTGTTGCGCAAACATTTGACTGCTGAACTGATTATTAACAAAAATGAATAATTCGCTTCATCTGCTGAAATTTTCAATTCAATTAGTTATCATTGTACAATGACAGTGTCTATAGCCTGCGGGTTTAATATGATTATTATTGTGGGGCAAATTAATTTTATTATATTTTAAAAGTTTTAAAATAGTTCTATATTATTTTATTCGGCTAAAATAAAATCATTCCTACCATAAACGGGTATCAATGTGTCAGAACAATTGTGGAATAATTTTTTACAAATTAATCTAAAAAAAATTGCATAAGCTATACCGGGATTCAAAGACAGCTCTACTAACTGCAAACATATCTCAAAAAGTCAAATAGAGAAATTTAAGAATAAAGAAAAAGTTAAAAAATAAGTCACAGTGAAAACCTAAGTAAAACAATCAGTGTAAGAAAATAGTCTGAAATAAGAAATTGGAAAATAATAAAACGGGTGATATGACCCAGGGCAGATGGACAAAAGAGCCATTAGATGAAAATTCTGCTTGACAAAGAGGAAACGGTTGGACATTGAAAAAGTTAGATATAACCGAAGTATTTTCTAGATTAAGCCGGTTGCTGAGAAACGCAAAATAGCAAAATGTTAAACCTTTCTATTTATATGTATTGCATTTTTAATATGAGAAATAAGTTTTAGTGTTTTGTCTAAAACCAATGTAAGATTATTTAAAGAAATAAACACCAATACATTTCTGCATGAAATTTATTGAAATAAGAAATGAATGTGTGGAATTGAATTTTAACTATAGAACATAGAAGACTAACTTTGAATCTCACACTATTGAAAAACTGGCACTAAGGAAACGCGCTAAATTATTTTATTACCGTCTCAACCGACAATCAAAATTACCATTAAAAATCTTTCGGCATACACACTTAACCTATTTGGATGTACGGGTGCCAGGCTTTTGTATAATATATTTTAAGGAATTAATCCAATTGAAAAAATGTTTAAATATAGAAAAGAAAAACTGGAATATCATCATTCAACCAATCATCGTCACAGAGATACAGATTTCATTTCCTCATGTCTCGAACAGAAACTGTACGCAACAGGAGTGTTTCTCGGCCCTTCGATGAAGTATAGCATGATGGATAATCATACAAATTAAAATTATTTTTACCCTAGGCATATTATCTAATCACACAATCAAACCTTATCGATAGATTTTTCGCAGTAGACTAGGGTATGTAGATTTCTGAGATGGAAGAAGTGCATGTAGGTGTACCACAAAGGTCAATACTCACTTCGCTGTTGTACACAATTTTTAAATTTGATATGGTCACAAATGAGAATACAATTATCGCCACATACAAGGATGACGCCGCCATTATTATTTTTTCTCAACAAGCTTCACTTATGTTACAAAACCATATATCAAAAAATGGAGCAATCTTTGGAAATTAAAGTTTAACCCATTGTTTAAACCTTCACAGTGAGACTTGTCCTGACATGTACTTATACAATGAACCTGTCCTGAATCCAATAAAGCTAACCATTTAGGACTTATATTTCATACAATACCAACTTGGAATCAACACAGACGATTAAAAAACGGACATAAAAAACGATTTAAACTACTTTATTATCGAAAATCAAAATTGCCATCCAAATCAAAGCTTTTGACATGCCTACTCAAACCTAATTTAATGTACGGGCGCCAAGTTTACGGATCAGCTAAACATTCCAACATTCATAAATTGCAAAGTTTTCAATCCAAAATTATTAGACTAAGTATTTCTGCCCAGTTGGACAATAAGAACAATAACACTTAACTTCGCAACAGTATTTTCATCCATAAAAACATATTACAGTCGTTTCCATAGCAAATTACAAAATCACACTAACACCCGAATACGATTATTTCAAACCCCACAATTACCACGTAAACGACGGGAAAGAATATAGATAAGAGATCTCTCAAATGATTATTATCATTTGCTGTTTGTATAAAATACATGCACCGTTGTAAATAAAATTGAATTACAAAAATAACTTTTTAGAATGAAACAGTGCATTAAAGCGTTATTCACAATAAAAATACCAACAACAATAATTCTCCTGAAGACATAGCATTATGCATGTGTAAAGCCAAAATATGATGATTCGGGAGAATTCGCACAACTAACTTCGAACGCGCTTGGTAAACTTTCAGGGTTTCATTCGATTTTCTCTATTTCTCCCTACTTTTCCCCTAGAGTGTTTTCTTCCTTTTTTCTATGCCTTTTGAACAAGGTTGTAATCGGTTCAAGAGGCATAATAAATATCTCATTGTGTCCCTCGTACAACTTGAAAATTCAATAGACAGTTTGCCAACAGGCGAAAGTTGCACGTTTTTACATCGAAGAGAAAGGAGTACAATTTATCACAGCGAGGGAAAATAATTAAAAGGCCGATGTGAGGAATGTGTCTGTCTCGGCTGTAAACGCGGTTGCGATAGTACGTTTTAACAAAGGCCGAATGCCCCAACAAAGTGCTTCCTCTTTGAATTCAGATTTTTAAAACCATCCGTCATATTTCTGAATCATAATTCCATCACGGTTGGATGTTGAAATACGGGTTTTATATACAATGCGACCTCAGAAAACAACATTCGCCCAACCCCGATGACCTGGCAGTTTAATTTGCAAATTATAAATATATTAATTTCCCTATGGCTTCTGCCTCTGTCGTTATTTCATTTTCCGTGACTACACGAAATGGACACGTAAAAATGAACGTCAAAGTCTTTTGACGAATTTTCTAATGAAAGAACGTAATTATAAATCCGTTATGTTTTCCCTTGTTATGATTTCGCATACAAATGTATAATCATTTTTAATTGGGAACTTAATTTTATATGTACAACGCAAATATTTAATATACCCTCTATAAATACATTGTGAAAAAAATGTTTTAGCTTATTTATTTAGCATGTAACTACCTTTGCGTCCGAACAGCAGCTATGGACGCTTTGTATTCTTACGAAAAGTAGAAAAATCGTAGTTCTTGAACATTAAAATTTTTCTTTGCATTTTGGGTTTCAGACCTTTCTGAACAAATTTAGTTCCATCTCTATCTGTGTGTCTGCGGTCAATTTCTGGTACCTCGCCGAACTCCGAAGCCAAGAGGCCATTTTTATGAAATTTTCACAGATTGAGCGGGTTGGTTTTCAGATAGTTCCATATAAATTGTATCGCAATCGTCCTGACGGTATCGTCTGTGCATACGCAAACGTACCCAGCTATATCTCTGATGCTCGGAGTCATATGCGGATTTCTCAGATTTTGATGCTATTATGAGTGATTATGAGGATTGCTTTCTACATTATCCCCTATAAATTGTATACAAATGTCATAAAATATGAGGAAGCTGTACTGCATACGTACTTAACAAATGTTTTTTACTTCTACATATGTTGGTATATAATGCATAAATGTACCTAACACAGGTGTCCTCTTAGTCCACAAAGATATATAGACAGAGAAAATCATCTACCTCACATAAAAAATATTTAAAGCATCAATTTTATGATCGTTATCATATCGATATGATATTTTTATTGTATGGATATTATGATATAATTATAACCATATCATTATATCATATTATTATTGTCATACCTAACACAGGAGTTTTCTCATTACAGTAGGCAGAGAAAATCATCTGAAAAGCATAAAAAGATTTTTTAAGTTTTAGTATCCGATGCAGAAAAGAAGCATGTTTTTCTGGTCTCAGGGGGGGGGGAAGTATTGGATAAATTGAAATTTTTTTTGACAGAATTTCCATAATATTCTTTTTGTAGACAAAATCGACGACATCTCAGGCCACTACAAACTGGTTTAAATTTTAGACGTTCACATAAGAGGTTTCTATTTTGTAATTTTACTTTGCATTAATTGAGTAACCACCTAATTACGCGTTTTTTAAGAAATAACACTGATTTTATTGTCACAAGTAGTCTTTAGTAAATAAGAAGTCTTTAAGTATTTTAGCTTCTTTGTGTCACTAGAATTAACCATATATTCTCATAAATAACATTTTTAAAATTAAATCTCAATTAAAAATATTCCCTGCATGTAAGTAGGTATAAACGAGATATAAAAAATATTTCCGGTCAAAATTTAATAATTTTTTATATCAATGTCAATAAATGATAAACTTTTTACCTCTTACGTTTCGGAAAGATTGTTGCATGTAAGACAACAAGATGATTACTCTGATTGGATTGGACCTGGTATATTTCAATGCAGCAACTTTTATAAAACGACATACGTTGTGTGGAACAAGAAAATGACCAGAATTCTTTTAAATTGGCAAGAAAACATTTATACTATTTTTATTAAAACTTAAATTCTCCAAATTGTCTTTTGAGTTCTGGTTTTTTGCGGCCTGTTAAAAATAGTTTAATCGCTATAACTCCATCTTAAACATAAATAACAGGACAATTTTTCGATTCTGTCAGTCAATTTGTCTCGGAACGTTTTAGAAATTATTACTTTTGTCGAAGGGCTGGATGGGGAAAGTGTTCAGGCTTTTTATACCAAGCGCCTCTGGTTATAGCCGACGGTCGCTATACCGAAAACAGTTCAACAATAAACACGCTCGACTGGAGTTTTTAGAGGAGTTTATGGCAGTTCAAATCCCTTTGATTACATCCTCTGATATCCGGACAAATTCAGATTCCGATTTGGAACAGACCGATTTTTAATAAATCCAATACCCACTTCAATGTTCGACAAAACGCACGTGTAATATATTGGCAATTTAGAAATAAAATCATTCCCTTTTTTTTTTGTTAAACTTTCTTTTGATATTTTTGAAATGGAATTTTTTTCTTTTTAGATTAGGGATCTTTCACTGAATTCTATATGCAGGGAGCCAAGGACTTTGCTGATGTCTCCTGTGGATTCTATCAACCTAATTTTATTTCTGCTAATTCTATTTATAATTATTAAATTGATGTATGATTACTGGATATACAAGGCAGTTGGAAAATTACTTTAATTTTTTTTTGAATTCATTTATTTGTATCTAAAACTGTACATGTAATATATACAACCAAGAGGTTCGTTAAGTTATGTTTGTTGCATTACGGGCTTTATAGAAAAAGCTATCTTTTGGCAGCAGCTCTGGATTAATAAAATGGTATTAGACATTTAAGGAATCTATTCTCAAATTCAGATGTTTAAGTATATGTTTTTGTGGATGAAAAGATAGTTGGCATGTGATGATTTCTGTGCAGTGTTTTTTTAACCTCAAAATGACCTAAGTTCTTACTCGTTGCCATTAAAAGTGGGTTTCAATATATTGTACAACACATTAAAGTACAATTAAGGCACAAATAAATTATGAAATATATCAAATGCTAGTCGTAAAATAAGAAAAATAATATGAAAACACTCAAATAAAAATTGGTCCACTGTTCATAAACAGAAATATAAACCATCAGGGTGCCGGTGTTTTCGAAAAAAGCGCATGTGAAAGTATCTCCCCGTCATAAGTATAGTCTTGAATTCGAACCCGGGACCTTTACCTTACAGTGAAGAGCGCCGTGTCAACGCCTAAACCGTTTCGGACACCGACGCCCCTAAGTGACTACCGCAACTGGAAAATAACCAACCATGGCATGGCCCTATTAATCACACTAATTAATTTAATTGATTTATTATTTTTTAATGCACAGTACGATTGTGTTCAAATACTAGTTACTTCCGTAGTACCTTGGCACCCTAACAGTTGAGATATTGTGACAAAAAATACTATTTCCATTTTTTTTTCAAAAACGGTTAAGAAGAAAAATTGGTGTTACGAGCGGGATTCGAACCACGACCTTCGCCTTTATTCAATGTTTTCTTAATTAAAATTGAACCATGAAGTGACCAACGTAAAACGTAAATATGAAATTATACAAGGTCGTGGTTTGGAATCCCCTCATGACACTAAATTTTCTTCTCAATCGTCTTTTCGTAAGAAATTGGAAATAATAATCAATAATAAACCGATAATATATTAAATATCAAAAATTATTATCATGCTAATTAAGTGTTAAAGCCCTCGTATCAATATGTTAAACTCAATCATATTTTACATAAAAACAATAACAAAATAAAATAATGATTTACATATAATATAACCTGTATGGAGGTGTGTACGAATTGAGAATTATACTAAAACTCTAATGCTATAATTAATCAGTTTCAAAATAAATAGTACGAAATAGCAGACGCTCCTTGCTATGTACGCTATAGTGGCACAGGGTCCTTAACATACAGCACTTTGACACTGATCATAAGCACTATCTAAGTCTTCAAAGCCACTCCCAAACACAACTGCTAGCAGGGTGATACGCATTTAGTACATTGTAAGTAGACTGAAGTCCTGTAAAACGCATTGTTTTAATTGATCGATGGTCACATTTGACCAGTTTTAATCATTAAATGCATTTAAAACCTAATACAACTATCAATTAAATTTCTTTAGTTTCATCCTTACATTTAACACAGTTTTTACTGTAGTCACCTCATGGTATAACTTTAGTTAAGAAAACATTGAATAAACATTGTTACTTAATTTAAGAATTTATCCAACACTTTTTTAAATTTAACATAATCATTAATTCTTCTCCAATTGAATTTATATGCTTACTCAACGTAGTCTGACGTCTGCTCTATGTTTACTAGTTTAGACTCAAATATATTCCTAATTTTAATTGCTTTACAGTCAATCATGCTTTGTCCCGTATAAGTCAATGTACTATTACACTATAAGTCGATTAACTTTACTTAGTAATTTATTAATGTGCGTTTTTGTCACATTACATTCATATATTTTAGACAATTTTTCATTTTCAGTTTTTTTATATTTCAAACGATTACTCGGTCACTACGTCAAAATCTTAGCTGGCAGCTAGCCATAGCATGGGTGTACAGAATTTAAATTGTGACCGTGTGACTTATCAAAGTAGACTAAAATTATTTTATTATAGCAAGAAACAAAATCAATTGTTTTGCACCTTCAAGAAACCAATGAATTGACATTTTTTGGGAAAAGTTCCAAATTTGTTGCCTGACAAAAGCCTAAAACATTTTCCTTTAATGTCAAAAAATGTGAAAAAGACAACGCCAAGTTAAGTTAGCTAAGTTATAATCGCATACAATTTAAACTTCGTTAACGTGGGTTGAAAAATTAAAAAATCAGTGTTTCACCCAACGAAACCACCGCGAATTTGGATAAAACCCACAGGAATTGAGGAACTAGAGGGAAAACAGGACATCACAGAAAAAATTGTCCCAGCCCAAAAATTTTCGTTCACCCTGAAAATTCATATTTAAAAACTTTAAATGGTACATAAAATGTATCAATTTTTTTTCACAAAGTTTTTTACTTAATTTATTGGCAACGCATTTTGGCTTTCGTACGTTTTTATATATTTAATCTCATTAATACAATTCTGCTCTTATTTTCTTTTAATACAAAAATGAATAAAATAAATTATTTTCTTCTTCTATATAAAAAATAAATCAAGTGATATATAATGTATTATATCACCTTAAATTTGAGCAAAACAAAGGATAGTTTAAAAAATTATGTGAATTAATTAAAATATTTTTTGGCTTCGTAGGATCCATTGGCAAGAACGGTTGGAGACATGACTACTATTTTACGACTTAGTATCTCCAAAAAAGTTACATTAAAATTTCTGATCCACTTTCATAGCATCCCTTTGTTGAAAACCATTATCCCGCCAAATTCTAAACAGAAGATGACCCAAGTTATTTCTACGCAATGAAAATGACGACTGGAGTGAGTAAAAAATACCTAATATTTTGAATCAAATAACAAGTATATACGAGTTATGGTTTCGATGTAAGAAACTAATTTTTTAAAACTAACGTTTATTCAATATAAACTACAACTTTACACAAGGATTCTAATTTTAGAAGGGTCTATACTGTTCGGAGTCCGGAGTGGATCTGTGAAAGAGGGGGTCATATAATACAATCTACATTTTATGCTTATAAAATATTCTCGGAATTAGTATAGGGTAAGAATCAATTGTTGTTGAGTTAGTGGTTTCGTGCAGGCGTAACTTGCGTAACAGTGGAAAGTGCCTCGACTTTATAGGATTTAGGTTTATTGTTCGTTGCTGGTTAGTAACCAGCTGTTTGTAAAGCAAAATTTACGTCTTAGTTTCTTTATCATTTAAAATAATACTAAAACTGTGATAAATGCAGGCACGTTAGATGATAAAATCCAATAGCCATCATATGTAACCAATATGTAACAAATAAATAATATACTAATTTAAAAACCAAACAGTTTTATGTTTCGGCTATAAATAACATCTGCAACGTTCTTTAGCATAAAGGAATATATGGAGAATTATTTTGTTTGCTTGGTCGTCCATTAGACAGTCCGGTCAAAAGTGATATTTTGATCTGTTTGCTTTGATTTGTCCACTTTGAACATATTTATTTTTCGAAACGGGTTGGTTGTGTTCTGTTATTTGCCTTTTTTATTTCTGGAAAATTTAATGCCCAGCTTATAAAAGAAAAGAGAGCCTGTTAAAAGGCGTCTGAGTCGGATATTGATAGCGGGAAATTGTAAATATTAGTGCCCGGTTCCAGTTCCCTGTTCCGATTCATTAGTGATAAAAAACGGTTGGCCGTAAATAATAAAAGGGCCCGGCGGACATATTGCTCAGCCCTCGGCTCCTTTCATTTATAATATAAAAAGCACTTACGACCCCCTTCCGGACCTCCCGATCCCGATTCGTCCACCTCCGGATTTGTTTTTCGTCGTTTTGAATTATTTACCAGGGACCCGTTGCAAGAAGTTCCTTTGCAATATGTTGACCCATAGCTGTAGATGATGTAAATTTTATTATGACAGAGCAATAATTTCTTTATTTGTATTGACATTGAGTGATTTTCACAAAGTAAATTATCTCTTGTTGACAACAATCCAGTCCAACTTGGCACTCACTTCATGGAACTTACATCCTGTATAAGGGAGGATCCAACCCCTGGGGGTGCTGACCAATGGGGTGGGGCTGTAAAATCCTGGGGTGCAATTGCGGTACGCTGAATAAAAATTATAGCAATTTTGAGATTATATATTTTTCCTTTACATATATTACATATTATCGTCCTTCATAAACTTAATTCCTGTAATGCGGGCATTAACTTCGCTCGACATATGTAACGCGTTTAAAACGCGCCAATCATAACACGAATTTTAATTGATTAATTAAAATAAATTTTTGAACCATCATTATGTTTCAAACAAGTCAAAATATTTAAAAAATGAGCATGAAAGCCAAAGTTGTTTCCCTCCCTTATAGTAATTTGCTATGATAAACTGTCTTTTTAACGACTAAAACTATAAATAAACAACATTTAATCTATACAGGATTATAGAGAAAGTTGGTGTCTTTTATTTTTATTAATATGAATAATAACAGTTAATGTATACAACTGTTTCAAGGCAACTCACGGAAAACTGAATATTTTTATTTATTATATTTTATTAGTTTTCGTGAACAGCTTGTCCAAATAAATTCTCTTCAATTAGCGAAGGTTTTTGATTGAGATAAAAAAGTCAATGTCACATGCGGGTTTCGAACCCACGACCTCGATTTAAATACGCCACTTGAGCGATCCAATTGAAGACTAACTTTCCATCTCGACTCAGTTTTTTGAATTATTCTCTCGTTTTTCCCATTATTCAAATGTCATGTCATCTATTTGATTCTCTGCGTCAAATGAAATGGCCACGGAGTGCTTTAGTGAAGTCTATTTCATTTTGCTTATTACTATTACATTTTAGTAGGTTTCGTGGACCACTTGACCAAATAAATTCTTTTCAATTAATTAAGGTTTTTGGTTAAGATAAAAATATTTATTTATTATCAACGTTATGTTAATTTTTTAGGGATTTTTCAGAATTTCCAGCTTTTAGACAATTTGACAAGACGGCAAGCTTCAAGCTGATAATTCCATCACTTACATAATTTAACGAAACATTTCCTCGCCCTGTTGATTGTTTAGATACTAATTTTGTAATAAACGCTTAATATCGAACAGCCTGTAGTGGAAAAAATGTGAAAATTACACAAAGAAAAGAACAGCAATTAGCGGGTTTATTTTGCCTAATTGCATTTACATGATTAATCGTATAATCGGGTGAGCATTTCGAGAGTCAGTATATACTCATCCACACTACGGTGTGCAATTAATAGTCGTATATGCAAACTACTTTTAATTTATAATGGAAAAACTTTCAAATTACTCTGGAAGTACAGTTCTTTAAAACGTTCGACTTTGTTGGGCGACAATTTTAATTTTATGCTAATAAAACCAGTTTTACCTTTTGTAAGCAGGAGGTACTTTTTCCGCTATAGCAGTGATTATTCAATAAGGTCTGAACAAAATTGTCTTGTAATGTCAAAGCTTTATTAATTATTTTTTAAAAATCCTTGTTGTTTATAAAAATAGATTTTAATTTACAATTATCTACATATTTATATCAATAATATGTAATCAATATTTGCATTAATTTAAGGAAAAATAAGGCAAAAGATGAAGATGTAAGTATAAACCAATTATTAATTATGAAAATAAAAAATGTCAACAATGAGTACAGTTAAGTCTTTAATATTTAAACAAAATTTTTTAAAGTTTAGTTTCTCTAAAAATAGGACACCCAGCGGGAAAAGTTTCTGCTTTTCCCTTAGAAAAATTGGGGGATATCCGGGAGAAGGGAGTATTTTTTTCTCTAAAAATGAGCAAAGGAAGCCGAAATATATTTGGGTAGCTCTTGTGTAAAGGATGTCAGGCATGATGGGGAGATGCCTGGAAGGTTGACCCCCAACTCTCAAGCACTTTAAGAATGCTCATTTCTTCAATGGACTACTGGAACATTCATTACATTTGAAAGTAACCGTAGTTAGTAGTGATTAAAAGACAATTATTTTTATTGTTTACGTAAAGCGGTATTGAACTAATTCAACAATATTCACTTTCGTTTTGAACTAAATTATTCATTCATTCATCTGAACACTTATAAACTTACTTATGCACTAGAATCATGTACACAGTCTTTAATTCTTTTTTGCTTAATACAACTGAACTATTTAAAATTTATGTATTGAATAACAAATTATTTTATTTTTGTAACCTGTTTTCCGGGGCCGGCTGTCGTGGTTTGGTGGCTTCCGGGTGGGACAACTGGACTCTCACGGCCACAAGTCCCGTTGGTCATGGGGTGTGGTCTGACTTTTTTTACACTATTTTTTTTTTTTGTAAGTAAACCCTCGTCATTCGTTCCTCTTTTTGCAACATAGGGCGCCATATATGGCGACCACTTAATCGGGAAATCCGGTGTTCCCATGGGTTCCGGGCGGTTGCGGTGTGACGTCGGATTCGAACTTCATTCAACATCTTTCTCTAGATATATTTATATTTTGTCTCTATTGAATAGGTGACATACTTAAGTAAATTTTACGATACTGAAATGGCTACCTATAAAAGTAAAAGGCGCTTGAAAGGTCGAAAAAAGAAGTAACAATTTGCTGAAATTTGGCGATGACCTTTGTTAGGCCCCTAAACGTTTCACTCATATTTAACATTATTACATTTCCTGAATAACTTATTATAATTAATCAATTTTTTATGTAAGCTTGAGATAAAAAAGTTTGTGTAACGAGCGGGATTGGAACTCCGTTCGCTGCTTTACCACTTGAGCACCTCGATCCACTCGGACAAGAACTTCCCATGTCAACCTACCTTTCGAATTTTCCCACTTATTTGCCAATTTTCAATATTCATATTATAAAATATTCCTTCATTTCAATGGCAAATTCATTATGTTTAACGTGATATCAAAAAAATGTGTAACAATACATCGTAAAATTTTTGGCAATAAAATTTCTATAAATTAAAGCGTTTTTTTTTCAAAGTAGTTTTTTTAATAAAAGAAGACAATTTTTTAAATATATGCACCTTAAAATATTTTACTTATGTACTCAATAGTTCATTTACTCTCGGAGGTGTCCCTTATGCGGAGAAAGATTGCTTGATGTGTCCCATATAATAAAGGCATGTCTTAGCTCCATACGTGGAGCGTGTAGGCATGCCGCAGGATGGAAGAATGGTTCTCGCACAACGAAGCGAGTTTCAGGATCCCATTGGAATTGGTAATATTTTATTGTATATAGCCTAATACATAGTTTGTGTTTCTGAGTTTTGTTTGAGTGAATGCATTTATTAGAGTGAATGAGGAGGGGCTGATGGTGAATTAGCCTCCCTATCGCCTCTCAAACTGTATACGTGACATTGGTTGATGGCGGAATATTTATAAAAGTATCCTACCGACCCCCAATTAGATTAGTTTGTTACTGTATGCAGGTTGATGGAGGAATATTGACATTGATAGAATCCCGCTCTTCACATTGACTTTTTATCACAACCAATACCTTTCATAAATATTAATTAATTGAAAAAAAAGGTAATTGGTCAATCGGACCACGAACTCTAATGGATTTAATAATTAAATTGAAGTATATATTTACGAAAGCACTCCATGGCCATTTTATTTGTCGCCGAGAATCAAATAGATTACACGACCTTTGAAAAATGGCAAAAAGGGGGAAGATTCGAGAAGTGAGGTTGAGTTGGGAAGTTGGTGTCCGAATGAATCGAAATCCAGATAGCTCGAGGGGTAGAGCAGCGGCAAATTTAGCCGAAGGTCGTTGGTTCGAATCGCGCTCGTGACACTGACTTTTTTATTTTAACGAATATCTTTCATGAATGTTAATTAATTGAAAAAAATGTAAATTGGTCAATCGTTCTCTTTCTGTTACTCGTTAATTGACTCTAGTTCTTACGTAATCCCTCGCTAACTTATTAATTTATTTCATATGCCATTCGTTCACCTACATCATGGGTAACCTATTTATTATTCATTGGCCTAATGACTCCTTTACTTCCGTATTACATTAATCACTCATTACATCGATCGCTCCGGCTTCAAAGATCGCTCAGACATTCAAAAATTTACTCATTCACTCACTCACACAACATTTTTATTAATTACTTCCTATTTGGCTAATAAATAAAATTTGTGAGAAAAACCAAAACAGTTACTTTTTTCATCAAATCATTTATGGATTATTTGGTTTTCATTTTGATTTTAAGTTAGACACCAAAAGATTATACTGATCTGCATCGTACGGTTAAAACCGTTCAAATATGTAATTTTATTGAAAAAAAAAACCTTTTTCAAAATTAATTTATTATTATTGTTGTTGTTGTATTTATTATTATTCTAAACATACTAATGTAATTATTAATGATTTTTTTTTAAATTTTTTGAATAATGAATACTTTTTTGAGTAAGAATACAGTTCAGTCTTTATTCAAGCAAACAATACACCGAAAAATGAGTTTGTAGAGAAATATGGAAATACGCTAGCATTCTCTCAACATCTCAAAGGTTTTTAGTTTTTATTTTCCAAAGTGACTCGATGAAAAATAAAAAGAAGAAGCTTTTAGATGTAATAAGTATAAAGGACTTCATATTGACGCTGAAAGCTCTCAATGAGAAAGATTTTAAAGCGTAGCTGTTCTTTCTTTTGATATCTTTTGTAAAAGGATTGAATATTAAATAAAATTTTATAATTGTTTATATTTTATTTATCCCCGCGCTGAGAAATGCTGTAGCGAGAATACTTAAGTGCTTCTTTCACTTAACTTTACACTTGATTTTTATATAAAAAAAAATATAATAACAGTCTAACAATGTATTTTAATGCTTGGGAACAATTCGATAAAAATTAATGGTTGTTTACTCTTCATACGTTAAACTGTAACTACTGTTTGAAATGCTTTTTTCTTGAAATTTTTGCTAGCAAAGAGCATTGCAGCTCGATCTAAAATTCTAGGTTTTTTATGTTCCTCCTGGTCTATGAATATTTGTCTGTTGGCGGAATACTGATTTCAGGTTTAACAAATCCTTGTTTGTGTTACTGATTTTCCTTGACTTGAATGATAAAACGTTATAAAAAATATGCTGTTAAAGGAGATTCAACGAAAGTTAAACAAAGGAGCTGATTCGTTTCATTTACAATTGTCCTCAACTCTCGTCGATTTTTAATATATAATTATATGAAAAGGTTCATCACTAATTATATCGGAAATAATAATAAATATGTAGATGATTGTCTGCACCCGATTAAAACAGACTACTCGAGGTTGAACCACGAAGATTTTCTTTTACGGACACATATAGAAAGAATGCAATTAATGGGCTTGGCTCCTTATAGAGAGAGTGTATAAAATGCTACCTGACATGAGAATTGCGCTTGAGTACGGTAACTTATATGTATGTACAATATTTAATAGAGATTTCCTTTTATTGCCTCTTTCGTGTATTAATGAGTGGAAGTATTTATTAGCGCGAATTTGTAGTGTCAGTTCAGTATTGAATTTACGATCTCCCCTGATTAAGATTTTATGTGTAAGGGGTGTTGGTGGTACATTGAGTACTCTAACAATCTACTAGAGTGATTGGGATGTAAAGGAAGGTAAATCTGTCAAAATGTAAAAAAATGCTTGGAGGGATGAAATGTCTGACAGGTTGATATCCTCTGAAGCCTAACATCCTAAGTTGGCGATTATGGTAAGCCACGATAAAGCCACTATATAAATCAATCATTGCACATAGTTTTATAATTTATTCCCTACTATTTGATAAAGGTTTATTTTCATGAGAAGAAGAAACAAGAAAAGTTGAATTTTAAAGATGAGATGATGGACCCAGCTGTTGTCGAAATACGTAGAAAAAGTTTGTTCGGTGAGGTCAGAACAAAACGACAATTCTTTCATATTGGACACATTGTTCAATTTGGAAACATGTACAATATGTTCTAACTGCTATATTTTCTTATAATAAATAGACCCTGATGATGACGATATAGTCGTTGAAAGCTCTGAAAAAACTGAAATACTTGTCACCGAAAATCCTTTTTCCACGTAGTTAAATTTTTTTGTTACAATTAACAGGTGTTTTCGTTATTAATAATTGTTTTTGTACATCAATGACAATATTCTTGGTGGTATGGATTAATTAAAATTATAATTTTCAAACAACCTTAATTGCCTCTAATTTTGACAAAATGAGCAAAAATGGAACAGACTAATGCTTGTTAATACTGTTCTATTTCAGAATGGGAAACATCTGCCCAGAATGTGGAGAACATCTTAAGAAGTGGGTGTGCCAGAATTGGATTGCCAGGTCGAGACAATAAAGAAAATAGGAATTGACGTGTGGTTCCTTTATAAAATATAGTCAGTTTATTTTGGTGCAAACGTTATTTTGTAAATCTGCTAAGGTCATTTAAAGCGTTTTTCAGATTGTAGGAAACGCGAATTTTCCATAGGTCACTTCGCTAAATCCCTCGGTCGAAAAGAAAGAGGAACTAAACTAACCAACGGTTCACGTTCTTGTTCAAAATTATTGATTGTGGGGGAAAAAAGGCGGGAAGTGGGTGTAATGGGGTGGACACTCTTCTCAGAGCTAATTGGTCGGAAATCTTGTTAAATTGGGCCACCCTCCCTGCCCGAGAGGTCACGGTGAACGGTGTGATTAATGCGAATTCAACCGTCTCGGGGTAACTAGACTCGGTCCTAAAAGATAAACTACTGACTATAATTCGACGAAATAAGCGCATAATTGATTTATGGCCGTTTTAACGTTTCTCACACTTCGCGGACGACAATTGTTTGCCTCCTTACCTGGGACAAAGTTTTTAAATTAGTGAGTGCCTCGGAACAATCCCAATTGCGAGAAGGCATCTAAAACTGTCTCTTCACTTTTCTCCTTTAGATAAATAAGTATGTTACAAACCTAGTTTAAAAGCTATCAGGAAAACAATTCTTGTTTTAGAAACTAATCTTAACTTACAAGATTTTTCATTCATCAAGATATTTTAATTACTGATTCTCTGTGCTGTGTATTGATTCGTAGCATCAGTATGCAATACAACACATAAAGTAAGGTAGTTTAACAATAAAAAAATAATAAATTAATCCATATTTTCTTAGTGGTTATAATTGATCATTATAATTATTCCAATTAATTATTCTTTTTATCTAAGGTTTTTGGTTGAAAAATTAGTATCACGAACGGGATTCGAACTAGGACTTTCGGCTTGAAAAATGGCAAAAAATGGAAAATTCGAACGGTTGTAGGTAGAGATGAGAAGTTGGTGTCCGAGTCGATGGAAGTCACACGTGGTGAGAGCAGCGGCATATTGATTCGAACGTCGTGGGTTCGAATAGTGCTCGTGACACTAATTTTTCACCTGCACCAAAATCTTAGAAGAAAAGAATAATTTGTATTGCAATAGGTTGCATAATTAATTGATAACAATGACCAGAATACTAGACTAGAAAATATAAGTTGTTCATGAAGAAATTAATCATCCGCTCAATTGGGGTAGTGGTTACGATGGTTAGGGTCATTTCAACTAGCAGCGCGCGTAGTTTTTTAATCTAGACGCGAGTAGAGTGGTGTACTCGATTTACCGTCTTCACCCTTTACACATACGGTATAACTAATAAAATTGAGGGTCGAAAGAGCTTTAAAATTCCACCACCGGCCCCTCTCTTATTTACTCTTATAAACGCTACCATAGCTCATGTGGTTAGAGTAGCGGGGTATTGAGCCGAAGGTTTTTTCATCGCGACCAAGGCCTTAGATTTAAAAATAATTAATTAAAATTTTTAGTAAAATTGTATCCCCCACCACAATTGTGTGTCCTAACTTTTTCATTTCGCCCAAGAACATAGATAAAAATAATTATTAATTGAAATAATTAATTCACTAAAAATGTTTCTACGGAACCAATTAAGAAAGTATTCAATTCAGTAAGGAGTATTTCCTCCTCTTTCGTTCACCACCGCTTTCATTGGAAGTTACATCGATTTTATGAGGTTTTGAATGTAGTACTATGGAATATTTTCATACTTCTCTAACAGCGCCATTCCTAATTCGTGAAAATTCTCTGGCATAGTTGGCGAAGAACTCGTCTTAAAGGCGTTCGATTGACTTGAAAGTCGGGAGGGTTAACGCTGACCACTCCAAACATTGAACTCAATGAAATGGTGAAATGGTCATCACCGATCCTAGCTGTGTGGGGCCTTGCATTATCATAAAAATAAAGCTGTCGCCAATTAGTGAATATATAAGGAAAACTACTGATAACATATCTTAAATTTATCGCGTAATTATTAGGGGACCAAGACCAAGTTTGTGTTACCTTCCATGATGTGATTTCTTGCAAAATTTAACCTAATTGTTCTTTGCTTTATCAGAGGTTCTGGAACAATGGCAAGCCTTCTCCCACGTAAACCACCTTCTGAAAGATTTCGCCTTACAGTGTATAAATTGACATTCACATTTCTTATATGTTGAAGTCATTGCGGTAGGATGCCGATTACGGAGTACATTCAGTACGGAATAGTACGGAGTCCACAAAAAACGATCGCGATCTGGTCCATGGCTTTTTGACTAACCTCCAGCATCTTGGTAGCGATGGAAGGCTTTTCGGATAGTTGTTCCGGAAATGCAAAGAATCCTGGCCACGCTTGATATTATTCCATTTTCCAATAATGGTAGGATTCTAGCCGAATTTGTTTCACTTAAAACCATCTCTCAAACAAATTCGAAACGGAGTAGTAATTGTAGCAGTGTAAAGAGAGGCAACGGGTTCGTCCCTCGCTCACTCTCTCTCTCTCTCTCTCTCTCTCTCTCTCTCTCTCTCTCTCTCTCATTAATATTAATCCTTTATACACAGTTTCTGAAAAAATCTGTAATTTTAGTTTTAAATATATTCCCTGCGATTACAATTGTACCTGTAAGAAATTGGTCGTCAGACCAAAAAAATAGTTAGACCTTTGTTTAAATTGATTTTTAGCAAGGTATTGCTTTATTTTACTATAAATTATTGCTTTCATTATCAAATATAACATTGTATGTAAATAATTACTTATAATTTTATGTAGATGTCTGTTTGCACCATCAAAGATGTATGCTGGTCATGTGCTCTTAAACCTTAAACCCAAAACCCTTTTACAATAGTTTTCCATGGTTTCTTCATTCTTGCATATATATGCATATATATCACTTTATTACATTAATTGTTAATTGCATGTGACTATGTATTTGTTAGAATTTGTAATAAAATATTCCCTGATGATGGCACAACAAGGTGCCGAAAGTTCGGTGAACCCACCCACCATTTAGGCTTCTTTTTTTCACCTATCTAATGACGTAAAGGACCATAGGAACGCTACATAAATTCGAAAACTAAACGTAGTACAACTTAAAAAAAAAAAAAAAAATCAAACCACCGGAACGTTAAAACGAAGCTTTACAGAAAAAAAAAGAGAGATTGGATATTCACAAATTTATTTACAAATATCAATCGTAAACACGAGTGGCAGATTTTCTCTGTTTTATTTACCACTAATCCTTTAAAACGGAACAAATATTTTGTAAGATAATCAATGAAAGATTTTCTAAAAGATAATTAAAAATATTAAAAGCGGCCACTTTTTTTAAAATCTCTCACTGTATTTGTATAAGTAGATTTAATAAAACAACTATGAAATAAAATGCCGTGCTTTACTAAAATCATAGACATGCCATAAAAATACAATTATAAGTTCCATAACCAGAATCTAAGGAAGTGTATTAGTTAATTAAAAATAGAAAGAGCTGAAAACTCCAATAAAAGAGAAGGAAGTGAATCTATTAAAAATTATAATGAAGGTAATTAGCGGATTTATGTTGTTGGAAAATCCAATAGAACTTTTAAATGATGCAAAAGTAAGGAATAGAATTTGGCCAGATGTCTGATTATTATTGATCGGGTTTACATCCGCTTATTATTCTAAAGCCATTTTCTCGTCGATTTGAATGTTAAGTTCCAGTGAAAAACATCATTACATAAATAACGGACCCTGCTGAAACCCCGGAGCAACGATTTTTCACTCTTTGTTTTAACCATCAGATTAAATTTGTATAAAATTAATTGGAATGCCGATACTAAGCTGTGGTACGACTTCATGAGTACTTTTACAATAGCTTTTTAGTATTGATAAGATAATTATATCGGATTGCAAATTAGAAAAATATTTACAGTTGTAAATATAGCATGTAATAGGGCTATTTTTAGCGCTATTCTAACTTTTAATTTACATTTTCTTTTACGTTCATTTACTGCGCTGAAGCTGGAATTTTTTAAATATTGAAAAAATCGTGGTTGGATAGTTTTCTAACGTTTGAATAACAGATAGCTATTTATAGGGCCACGTCGAAGTTTCTGAGGTTCATTATTCATTTTAGTTTATTTCGTCAATAAACAGGGATTAAGCTGTGAAGAAAACTTTCTTCTATTTTGTACGATTATGTTCATCTATAAGACAGTATTACAAAAAGTAACATAGTATCGAAAAAGGTAAACTAGGAAGCTTGGAATCATACCTTTGTGCTTAAGATCATTCTTATTTTTTATTTACTTATATTTTTCTCATACCATTACTGTCAAAGTTTTGAATATAGTGCTATGTTATGGTAAAAATTTTCGTCGATTTTGTGAAGATAAGTTGATGAATAGTTTGTACAAAACAATGGTGAGATAGAAAGGGTTCATACCTTCTTATTTTTAATTTACTTATATGTTTCTGATACTATTACTGTCAAAGTCTTCAATATAGTACTAAATTGTATTAATTTTTGGAATTGTAGAATGAATGAACTCTAAATATTGCGTATGTAGAAGTTCCTTACTTTACTATTTACTTTGTCAATATACAAATATTAAACTGTGGTAAAATCTTTCGTTAATCTAGTGAAGATACGTCGGTAAATAGTTTGTACAAAAGAATGGTGAGATAGAAATCTAGGAATCAGTCAATTCTTTTGATCCTAATGTGTTTTATGAATTTTTTCTAGGGCAGTTCTTATTTTTATTTTACTTCTGTCTCTATCATACAATTTCTAACCTGCGATTCGGTTTTTTAATACTGTGCAAATCGTTGCTGATTTCTTATTTGCATAGTATAAAAATAAAAATAAGAAACAGAAGCAATCTATCTGGTGTACCACATGGAAGTTTCTTAGGCCTTTTGTAATTTTGAATTTACTTCATCAGTATGCTGTGTTAAAATTCTTCGATTTTCTACACATATTTTGTGGCAATGATACATATATGCATAATGGTGATGCAATGATCTAGGAATCAGATCCTTTGACGTAGCATTGAGGTTTCCTAAGACCATCCTTATTTTCAATTTACTTCTAAGTTACTTAGATGTGATTCGACTTTTTTTCAATACAGCGGAAAATGTGAGTGGTCAGAATCATTGGTGAAATGTTTCTTTGTCTGTATGCTCATTTTGTTTCTCTTTTCCTTTATCTTAAGTTAGTTATTTGAAAAATCAAAACTGTTTTGAGACTGCTATTTTATTACATTTATTAGTATATTGTTTATACAAGTATTACGCGTTACGACGATTATGTTCAGTGTTACATATTCATTGACGACACACATTATCATTTCTTAAGGCGGTATTTCTTCACAACGCAAGATCCGCCCTGCAGCCCTGAAAGTAAATATATAATAAAATAATTGGGAAAATTTTTAAACGGACGACACGTAATACTACCATAAATTACAATATCTGACTGTAAATTAATTTATTTGTGTAAATGTCGTTTCGGTGAGTGAATTATTTATTGAAGCGATCCGGCGTTGTCCAATCACAGATCCACCGATTCTGCTTGAACAAACCATTCCTCATTTTCGATGTGACAAGCGAAGCATACACCTATGCAGAACCATTCAACAAACATTCACGCCATGCTACGTAAATAATCTAATTATACTTTTAAATTTCAGAAGAGGAAATATTTAAAAGTACGATTAATTTAAATTTCTGAAATTGTAACTAATTATTTATGCAAAGCGTGTAATGCAGTTTATAGATACAAACACAGCTTTCCACACTTCTAAATAAGTGGCCAGTCATTTTCTAAACCTAATTCGGATTCTGCCATTACATATTCATTGCGACTCAACTGTTTTCATTAAACTTGGTACCTGACTTAATTATCGAAGCCCATTAAGCCTCGTCCAATAAAGCTCACCTGAATATTTATTTCCCCGCAAGCACATGACGACGAATAATGAGGGATCGATTCCCAAGGAAAATTGTTTAGAACTGCGATAAAGCGCTCCGTTTAAAACGTCAATTGATAAAGAGGATTTTCAACTAAATTATGCGGCTTAATTTAATTATACAACAGAGTGGCGAAAATATTTGACTGATTTTTCAGACTGATATGTCAATAAATATTAGATCAATAAAAAACACCGGACTAATTGAGTGAAGTAATATTTATCAGTCAAAATTGGTAACTTGAACCTCTTTCAAACGGTATATTTTCGGTATTCTAAACGAGCCTGTATGCTACCGCTTATCGTACGCATGATTCAAAGGAAATTAGCATAAATGGATGCCAGGAATGAATAGGCTTTACATCATACTGGCGCCCATGCTGCACCTTAACGTGATTTTCATACATAACAGGTAATTTATATCCTCAGAATCAAAATATCAAACAGTAAAAAAAGGGATTTAAAGTTTAATTTCAATCTTACTGTAAGGAAAGAATAAAAGAAAAAACTACGACATATATGACGTAAACCAGAACATGGTTCGTCTGAATTTGTAATGTTATTTGGTAACCATAACACAAAAATCGCCACTGCCATTAATACATATTTTCTACATAATTTATAATAAAGAAGAATTTTAGTTTAAAATTTTAAAACATTTTCGTTTTCAGCAATTGTAGGTCATATTACTACTAATGCCAGTGGATACTTATTATTTAAAAAAAAAATCTTTAGGTATTCAAACCTAAAGCAGTAGTATAGGAATAAAGTTAGTAATATAAAACATAGGTTAATACAATCACGGCTGATCTGAAATTTTATTAGGTTTCGTGATCCGCTTGATCAAATAAATTGTTATCAATTAATTAAGGTTTTGGTTGAGATACAAAATTTGGCAAAAAAGGAGGGAAAATTCAAAAGGTGGGGTTGAGATGGAAAGTTGGTGTCCGAGTGGATCGAAGCCACGATAGGCTCAAGTGGTAGAGCAGCGGCGTATTTAGCCGAAGGTCGTACGTTCGAAACCCGCTCGTGACACTGACTTTTTATCTCAACCAAAACCTTAATTAATTGAAAAGAGTTGATTAAGAAAGTTGACTAGTATTCAACTTTAGGCAACGGTAACAAAAATAGTAATAATGGAAAAAATAATCTATAATAGTAGTATATAAAATTGTGGGAAACACCATGGGAAGAATGCATGTCCTACTGCACAATTTGTGTTATTTTTGAACTAAAACGATTTACTTAGTAAGTACCGAAATTATTTAAACTAATTGGCAATTAAATGGTATTAATAATGAATGCCATGTAACAAAAAATTCATTTTGTATTGAAAAATATCTCTATCTTCAATCCTAGTCCATTTTTGATTATTTGAAATGGCTTAATTTGATGTTGTCTTTAACTTCATTTATACTCTTGTATTTGGTACAGAAATAATCCAATAAGCAAATATTACTAGTTACTAATGGGGTATTCGATATTTCGATAATGTCACTACACACGCCATTCACCTAGTGGTTTTTAATTGTAAAACGTTTAGTGGGTGGTGTAAGCAAATGATAAGGGGCTGTATTTATTTGTGAGATTGATTGTGGATATTTGGGTAGGAATGTTTTATTAGTTTGGTATTTTGTGTGAATCATGGTCGGCTTCCATCGGAATATAAAATACCAACGAAAGTTATAAATGAAGAATAAAAATTCGCCTCGGCGACTTGCTGAAAAATATGCATGGATGGTCTGGTTTTTGTAGAAAACCATTTATTAATTTACAAAGGGGTGAAAAAAACACACAAAAGGAAAACAGTATCGAGACATCGACAGCCAGCTATGACTTACGTGTTCGCTGGTTAAAAAAAACTTTTAGATCACAAAATTTAATTCAAAAGAAAATCCGGCACAGTGATTTTCATAGTAAATTACTCAGTCATAAAAAAAGAATGTATCCGTACATGATTTATCAAAACTATTTTTTTGAAGTGACGAGAACCACACAGCGAGTTTAGGCTAATTAGGATGTTGGCAACAGTGTAAATAACATTTTATGGAACTCTAGGTTTGATTCAGAAAAATAATTAACTCATGAAATATGATTTTTAAAACTAATTAGCTTAAAATTATTTGTCATTGTTATTTTTCTTTGTGCTAATTTAAGCAACTTTCTTATTTTCATTTTGCATCGGAACCCTTGGATAATAGTTGTGATTTTTTAATTTGTAAACCTTTCCATCTCAAATACCTTAATAGGATCACGTCGAGGGACAAGCAGGAAGTTTAACAACGTAAAAACCACATGTCAGTGTACACAGCTGCTTTTCATAAGGGTATTCCATCTGGCGTATGGCGGGGTTGTTTTTTTATTTTTACCGAGGCCATTTTATGCCTTTATTTTGAGATCGTACTACAACCCGGGAGGCACTACGGGAGAATTTGTGTCGCCGTATATGTTTACCATAATAAAAGGGCCCGTTCTTACCTTATGCCCGGGCATCTAGGCCTTCAACCTTTTCCTTAGGGCTTCTCATAACAGGTAGAAACCAGCTTACCGCCTTCTGCCTATCTGCCCATAATCCGAGTAGGAAGCGTGGAATAATTTTTTTCTTACGGGAACCGCGATCGGAAGCGCGATTTACGCTGTTCACACTTTATTGTAGGTAAAGGGGGGAGAAGTTACTTTTTAAAATGCGTAAACTAACAAATTCTTTTTTAACTTTTCCAAAAATAAAATTGATAAATCACCAGCCCTATAAGATCTCAATTGATAATTTTTTTATATGGCAATAACACTACTTACTTGTTTTAAATTGTATTCAGATTTAATTCACCAAAAGCACTTACAAAAAACGGTTATACTGACACAAGCACTTCATCATTCAAATGCTTGTTTCATGCTTCAAGTGCTTACATTGCATCTTTCATTCGTATAAAAGAATCTTGAGTTCAGGAAAATCACACAGACACATATCTGAAGATGCTGAAACGCACCTGACAAATTAACCCAACTAGGGTAGGTAGACCAAAATGAATGGTAACGATAAAAAATACGGAACAAATTAGCTGTAAATGATGCAATGAATAGAAAGAACGTGACCGTTAGAAATCAGAAATCATCAAAACGATAACTAACATAAAAACTTTGCAGTCGAGACAACTGAAGTAAAATAACAATGAAATATTGGCTTCAAGAACAAATAAAAATTGGACTACAAGAATATCCAGAATTTAAAAAAATAAATATTTTATCATGAAATATTTAAACAACTCAGCTAAAAACGGGACAAATGTTAAAAAGCCTCAGATCTTTCACTATACCTAATTTTAAATAATTACCTCGGTTTGATCGAAAAATGTTGACGATACAAAAAATAAATTGTCTGTTTTGGAAAATTAAACATATTTAGATTAAATAAACATACACACTTAAAATACCGACCATAAAAACAAAGCCTACATTTAATCCTCCAGAAGCACTTACAAAACCGGAGGTCTGAATTTAATTAATAACTTCTTTTTTTATCTTTTGAAAAAATAAAATTAACATCACTAGCTCTAATAAGTTACTAATTGTTAGAAAGCATAAATAAAAAACAAACATATATTTTGTTTTGTAGATAGCAAGAAATTTAAATGATTTTTTAATGAATTAAAACTTTATTAGACATTCAGAAATGTTAGAAACACTGTATGAAATATCTTTATTCCTAGCTTTTTCGTCACAAGATCTAAAAATAATTTATTTGACAGTAATTCTAAATTCAATAAAAAAAACTATCAATGTGTTTTGTTATATACGAAATAAAAAAACGACTTAATTTCAAATAATTTAAACTTAGGTTTTTCTGACTCATTAGAAGGTTAAATCTGTAAAGGCAAGATTAAATTGCCATCTTTTCCCCTTTATTATAAACAATAGAAACAAAACACTCTATCCTCTTATCATTTTGGAATTACGCGAATTGTCAATAAGAAAGTTGTTGTTAATTAAACAGCACAAATACTGACGCAGAACAACTCAATAATGGTAATTATCACAACCATCATATTTCATATGTGAGCAGTAAATCTTCGCAACTAATTAACATGAAAGATTAAATCCCAACTTCCGATTTAATCTCCTTTTTGCGCCTACACTATAAAGGAGATAAGGAAAATTTCCACCAACACCGTGTTCACAACTCATAAGCTGCTTTATTATGAACAATTTTGAAATATTAGAAATCGGAAGCAATACAATACAATAATTTTTTTAAAGATGGATGTCTGAATTACAAAAACGTTGCCATAATTGTGGCTAATTAATTAGTAACGGTTCAAAATCAATAATCCCCAAATTAATGGTTGCAGGTTATATTTCATATTACTTGTAAAAAAAACTGAGGCAAATTAAAAATATTATCAATTAATGTTTGATTTTTTTGAGTTAGCTAGGATGTGTCAATTCAAGAAAACAAACATGCATTTTTTAGGGGATTTAGCTTTGTCCTGCCTTTTTTACCCCAGCGGCAAGAGATATATTCCAGCCTATGAAAGCTGATCGTCGATTAAATTTTGTTTAAAAATCAAACCGTGTTGTCGGATTGTCCCTGACGCCTCCCCCTCGCGGTCGGACGGTTCCAGCGAAATCGCAAAGACTGGCAAACATTGACATTTGTGGGGCCAAATCAGCAGACTCGGCGGGATGTTCAATTTGTCGCCACATCTATATTTCCAATGGGAAACTGATAATGAAATAAAGTCTAAGGGCCGATACGTCCCATTGATCCCAGTGAAATTATGCCGGAAAATTGAGTTTTATTGCCATATCCCAATTAGGGGGCTTTTAGACGTTAGATTTGATTTATCTATCCTGTTTGGTCTTTCTTATAACTCCTATATTTTTTCTATACATAATTTATTGAATTGCGTGAACAATTAACAATGCCAATGGGTAGAAATAAAATAAAAAACGAGTCTGAATTTTATGGCGGAGGTTGAGAAGAGAAAAAACGGAACCTAAATGGAAGGAACATCAATTACATGAAACAAAAATCAACAAAACCTGAACTGTAAGTCAATACATTGTGGAATAGTAACGAATAATGAGTGAACATATACAATTTGCTCAATTAATTCTACACAATTTTTTTCGAAATGAACCCACGACTTTTCATCTTGAGTTACCGTGACTTCGATCGTCTTTGCCACAAACTTCCCATTTTATTTCCCTCCCTATTTTATTCCAATTGTAAGCAAATCACGGCTTCATATAGAATTCATTTCATTTAAAAAAAGTATAATTAACTGAGTAATTATTAAATAAGAAGTAAGCAGAGCTGAGAAAAGTAATTAAAAAGTTCAATACATTTACTTACATTCCCGACGTTAAAAATATACCTTTCAATTAAAAACAATCACCGAAAAAATATATTTTGGCGTTCACATGTTATTTAACATACGGCTCGGAACAACTCAAATCCAGATTTAATCCACAAAAGCACATACAAAGAACGGTTATGCTGACACAAGCACTTCTTCTTTCAAGTGCTTGGCTTCATGCGTCAAGTGCTTACATTGCATCTTTCATTCTTATAAAAGAATCTTGAGTTCAGGAAATCACACTAGCACAACTCTAAAGATGGTGAAATGCTGAAACAAGCTTGACAAATTAACCCAACGAGGGTAGGCAGACCAAAATGAACGCTAACGATAAAAATACAGGGAAAATTAACCGTAAATCATGCAGTAAATAACAAGACCAATAACATTAAAAAATATAAATAATCAAATCGTTAATTCACATAAAAACTTTGTAGTCGAGAAAAATTGATATAAAATAATAATCAAATATCGGATTTAAGAAAAAATAAAAATGGGACTCCATAAACATTTCATGAGTAAAAAAAAAAATTATCAACAAATGTTTAAACCACTCAGATAAAAACTTAAAAAGTGATTAAAAAATCATCTCAGTTATATTGCAAAATTTCTTGACTGTACAGAAACTTAATCGACTCGATATTTTGGCAAATATAGAAAATTAAATATATTTGGATGTTTACACATATTTAAGATACCGACCGTAAAAATAAACGCACATCTAATCCACCAAAAACCACCTACAGACTAGAGGCCTGAATTTATAAAAATCCCACAAACCCAACTCTGAAGTTGACGAAATGACGAACTGCGTCCGGCATACCAACACAAGAAGGATAGACAGACCAGGATGATCGTAAACGACCAATTTACAAACCCCATCCATGGCCGTTTCGATATAATAAAAAGGTTGAAGGAGGAAGAACCTAATTGAAGTTGTTGAATATTTAAGAAATGTTGACAGTACCCGAATGATACTTTGGGAAAAAACAGATCTAGATTTTGTTCCAAAATTTATTATTTTATGATACGTACAACAGATGTACGCCAGCTTCCAGCTACACGAGTCACATTTTAAGACGACTAAAGAAGACGATGACGTTGAGTTAATTTATTTTAAAGCTACACGCTGTCTCAGGTAGCTAAACTATAACACCATTGAGTGAGCGTAAGTAAATATTTTTTATTAACTGGTGCAAAGTTAACAGATGGTCCGACGATTTGACATAAAACGTACTGAATAATATTTAGGAAAATAATATAAGCTGAACATGCACGCTAGCACTACTTACACGAAACACGAAATTATAAAACACTACGATATATATATCGTATACATCATATACGTTCAGCTTACATTATTTATACATATATATATATATATGTATATATATATACATATTATAGTGTAGAAAAATTGTATACTTTATTATATATTTATAATAGATAGGTTCTTAAATTTCGAACATTGCATAAATTCATTTTTTCACATCCTATATTATTTGTAAAATTTAATCAATGCTTACAAATCCCAAGCCCTGAAAATGATCTAAATAAAGATCGAAACGTTGGCTCGATAAAGAAAATGTTTTTCTAAACCTACGTCACTCATGACTGCCTCTCACCATCTCCGAATAATCAAAATTAATGTTTTTATTATATTATTTTTATCCGCTGTGGTTGTACGTATTTATGACATTTGGTAAATTTTTTAGGTTTTGGTTAAAATTGAATACTACAGTCAGTGGGCGGAGATTAGATTTCTGTCTGATAGTAATCGTCAATTCAGAGATAGTTAGGTCATTGTTTGTGGCCTGTCTTTGTATTAATAGAGAATAGGCTGACCAGGATGATCAAGGACGTTCAAACTTCTGATAACTGTTCAACAACTCGCCCAATACCCAGAGCAAAACTTCACAATTATTATTGAAGTTGAGAAAATCTTGTAACGTCAGACCCTTCAACCCTGAAAAGCCCCGGACCGTGAATTAACTATATTTTCCCGATTGTTTAACCTGCCCTGTTAATTTCATCTCGCCCAATGTTGTTCTTTCCGTTAAACTACTCAAGATCATGATAGCCGAAAATCCCGGAGGGATCACCTATCTGTTTTGAAAGAAGCTTCCCGGAAACTCGAACGGGAAAGGACAGCCGGGGATTAGGGAACTTCCTATGTAAGCTGAACTGAAGATGGGATTTGTCAAATACAAGGTCAACACACTCAGGCTCCCTTTTTCATCACGGAAAATTGTTTGCATTGTCTAGAACCCTGTGACTCTTTTTCACGAGATCGCCATAAAAAAGTAATTAAAATATCTATACCATATTTAACATAAAATTAATAATAATTTTATCACACAGAAAGAAAAAGAATTAAATACAATAATAATAAAAACATTTAAAAAAAGAAAGAAAAGGATTCTAAAGTTTATAATAAAGGGATTTTTAAATTATATCTCTCACTGTTTTCTCTCCCTTTCTCTGACTCTCACACTCACAAAATAAAAAAGAAAATCTATCTACAAAGTGTTATAACTTTAAAATCTTACAGTGCACGATTATCAAACCTACTTACTAAAGAAAAATCACATGTACCTAAAGCAAGCACTCACTTTCCAAGAAAATACCCAAAATTAAATTTGAAAAAATACATATCATAAGCATACATATTACACAAAGTACTGGACATAATATGAAATAATTTAAAAAAATCTGAGGATGATCGGCAAAAAGTCGCTCCCCGTGTTAAACCTGCATGCCCCATTTGTCGTATCGGCTTGACAAGATCTTTAAGCCCCTTGCTGAGAAGAAATTTGAACTTTACGATTTTCTTCTTTCAGGACCATGGAAATCTTCGGGAACTGTAAATTTGTAAACTTCCCCGATATATCCACATAATGCGGATGTAAACGATTTTGATGGATTACGTTTAACGATCTCTTTACTTGACAGATTGCTCTAACGTGCATTGTGTTACCCCTTTTTTACCACAAAAATTGAGTCTAATATTTTTTACACTGTTCATAGCCCACCAACCGGCGAAAAACTCAAAATTTTACTGACCCTTTTTTGGCGATAAATATAACTTGGCAAACGCTGGAAAAATATATTTTACAGGTAAAATACGAATTACATACAAAAATGAAAAAGTGTTTCTTTTCAGAATTAGAAAAAAAAAAAAAAAGGAAATTTCAGAAAAACAAAATAAAAAGTATGTCATTACTATTAGGAATGAACTTAATGCTCAATAAACTGATTTCGTGGTCCGCTTGACCAATTAATACATTACAAATAATTAAGGTTTTTAGTTGAGATAAAAAAGTCAATGGCGCGAACGGGATTCGAACCCACGATCTTCGGCTAGATACGCTGCTCTATCAGTTTAGCTATCGTGACCTCGATCCACTCGGACATCAACTTCCTATCTCAACCCTTTTTATCTCTACTAAAAACCTTAATTAATTGTAATGTATTAATTGGTCAAGCAGACCACGAAATCAGTGAATTTAATGAATTAAAATGAACGATACTTGTGTGGGCATTTCCTTTGTCGTCCAATCCGATTACACGACATTTCATATCACTCCATTTATGCATTTAAACGCAGAATGATTTTTTAAAGGAATTTTTGTATCACCTCAGTGCTGCAAAATTGAAATTAAATTCTTTCCCTTTTTATAAACAATTCGTTTCAGAAAAACAGAAGCCCCGTTAAGCGGATAATCATTGTTTCTACATTCATGCGTCGAAAAATAAACCACAATATACAAACCACAAAACAAAAAAGTACAATTTTGGTGACGGAAACAAAAACGATTTGGGATCGTTATTATATATACTTAGAGACTTGTAAGGCCATAAGTACGTTTTAATAAAAGAATTTGTTATTGTAAATTAACCATAAGCTTTATGAATAATAAGTAATCAACGATATAATTAAATCAAGGCCCGATACTTGCAGATATTATTATAAAACATCTATTAACCACAGTCATACCACAACTTCCTTTCACATTACCCTTCCTCATTAAATACATAGATGATATATTTGCAGGAGTTCCCACAGAACTAGACATTAGATGCATTTATATCTACGTTCACCCTACACTTTACTCATGAAATCGAAAACAAACCGTTTTTAGATACAATCGTAATAAAACAATCAGGCGGCACATTAGTCACAGATTGATGTCGAAAACCAAGAAACACAGATACCTACCTCAACTTTACATCCTCTTCATTCAATAATAAACACGGCCAAAGGGTTACTTCAAAGAATGATTACCCTAAGCCACGAATCATTTAAAATTAAAAATAATTTTACAACTATATTTAAAAAATAATGATTAGGTTTTGTGTCTATGTATGTTTGCTTGTAAAAAATTATATTATTCCAATGGGCTAAATTCATACCTTAAAAGCAAACAAGACAAAACAAAAGCTCTTCGACGCTTCACAAATTTTTGCAAGACGAGAAGAATGTCTCAACTCGCGGTTCATTTTTCCAAGTTGCCTAAGAACAGTGGAAGCGCAATGTTTATTATTTATTAAAAGAAAAAAATAAGTAAAATATATTGTCATAGACGAGAGAAAAAAAAAACATGTGTTAACATCTATAACTTTCTTTTACAGACCTGTCAGTTCTACCCTGAGGGAGTTGAATACGCCGATGCAAGAAGTGCAGACCGTCAGCGGGAATCGGGAGAGCCAGGTGAAAATGCACCCGCTGTGGATGTGATGATCGTTGGAGCATAGCTGTATGAGGTGTTCCGATCTCAAAATACCACATTCTACACACGTAGGGTGCATTACGTTCCGGTTCGGATTGGAGAACCTGGATAGGCTCGCCGGAGAACGCTTCCTCCTTCGTTTCGACATACTTGCCATTCTCAACTTGGTAGTGTTGCAATTTAAAATATATATATATCTATATATATATGTATATATATATATATCTATCTACTAGTGCCTATTCAACTTGCTTGATTTCGAAAATGTCGTCTGTTTCAGTTAAGCCTCATCTTGTCTAAGTGTCGACCATAGCAAGGTAATTCTTGGCACGTGTGTAAAACGAGATTTTAAGAAATCTCGCGCTAAAAACTCCTCTCCAATTTTACTTGACTGAAATAACATCTGTTTTTTCCCCTACCATTGATTCCAATAAAATGTCGCAAAAATAAAGTCTTTCTAACTTTTCAAAAAATTTCGTCACTACTTGTCCTAAACAATACTAAAATTAGAATTTATATGTTATTAAGTTTGATAAACTTTACTGGACAAGTCAATATAGCCGTCATTACCATGTGCTTTAAATGAACTTTAACCTCGCAAAGTTTAATACTAGATTGCTCAAATTAATACTATTTTTATTTTGCTAGAGTTTGTACTTTCTATTACGAAGAGGAAGAAATATGGATTTAACGAGTCAATTATGCCTGTAATTTTTGATGGCAATAAATTTTCTCTTTTCGTAATTCAGCTATTATTATAGATTCCTCTCACTGATTGTTGAACCTGAGTGAAATTCGGCCACAAATACTCAGGTACCAGACAAATGTAAGCGGAGTCCTGCGAGGGAACACTTTAGTTCTTGTCGTGTTTATCATTTACATTTCAAACACCCTATATACCCTAGCGGATGAGTTGCCAATTCATTTTATAGCTTATATTTCATCCAGGAAATATCCCAAAATATCTTGAGATTATCATATAATGGTGGAAAAATGGAGAATATGACTGGAGAAAAATGTATCCAGACTAAATTTATAATGAAAATGTAGCCATCTAGCAAGCGCTAACTAGGAACTACCGAATTACCTAGAGAGCAGATTTACATGAAATACACTCTTTATAAGAGACGATAACTTACCGGAAGGCAGAAAGGCCTTTTAACACCGAAATTTGTTTTTATCGTCAAATTTTTATTAACAGTGTACAAGACAGACATATATACATTACTGCGACCATTTTTGCCGTATGGAATGGTATACCAACCAAGCTATACAGTGAATTCAATTCTTCCAGTCAAAAGACTTGAAACAATTGTCTTATTACTCCGCCACTAATGTCTACATCGACATCAAAATTCTTTTTGTCAACTAATATCAGATCTTCCGGCCGTTTGGGCAAAATATAAAATGTATACTATTTAAAAGTTTTGAAAAATGCCCGGTACATTGCATAATACATTACAGAATTTCCTAGAGATTGCCGAATGTCACCTATCCATCTTCGTTTAATAAATAATCTTAGGAATGGTACGCTTAATAAGACAAAAAATTTACAATAGCTTTAGGTTTGTAGCTATAATGTTTTAGGTTAGCAAAGTGCTAACTTTTAAACTATCAGTCGTACTAGATCAAATGCGTATACTATATAAATGTTACTTCAGCCTAAATTGTGCGAGATTGTTAACTTTTCATTGATGACAAAACATTAGGGGTAATGGAGTGAACTTCATGAACACGCTGCAGTAGAGAGACCTCGATCTGTAAGGTATGAACCTACATTCTTTATTGGTTACTTTTTATTTAGAATATGAAAGTCAATGAATAGATTTCTTTGAATCTAATATTCCGTTTTTCGCGTCACAAAACATTCATACATCCTAAGTCCTCCTCTTTGGGTAAATTGATTTTCCCGCGATACAAGCTTTATTTATTAATTTTTTAGAGAGCGGATTCATCTACCGTATTTCTCGGAAAGTACCGAAATACCCAGCATACTATTCGAAAGCTTATAATACGAAATGGTTTGTGTGGAATTAGCTTTAGACATTCTCCAAAGCTTTTCCATATTTTAAATTTTATAGGTTTACGCGTATAAACAGCTTTCACTGGAAATTTTTTAAAGAGCACTAAGGGTCGTTTATTATCGTATTTTCAGGCAAAGTGAGTTGGAAAATCGGTTTGCTGCATTCAACCTTAGTATCTTCTAGTACTTGATTGCAACTTACCGCGCTGAATAGTAATGAAATTAAATTAATTTGAAAGGATGTAGAGGTTTGGGAGTAGGTAAAAATGCAGTTGGTTTAGGAGATAATTTAAAAAGTAGATTGTTTTATTGAATAATAGGGGGTTAAACATAAAAATAGTGAGTCAAATTTAAAAAAAGTTCAATCATCTTACTGATTAAGTTAAAAAATGTATCAGTCGATGTAATGTTGTTGTACATAGATTAAGCGATTTGATATTTAAAAGATAAAATTTTGAAATTAAGTCATAATTAAATTTGTCTAAAGGTGGTTATAGACATTTTAAACATTTGTTTTCCTTTTATCGAAAAATTTTCTCCGAGCCAATGCTATTAGTTGAACTGAAGAGGCTGGTGCTTGATTCTATTGTTAGAATCTAGTGTCATCGTTATCGTGCTGGCCTGGCTGTTGTGTACTCAGAACAGCTCAGACGACAAAGGCGGTTAGAAAAATAAAAACGAACTAGAAGGATTCAGAACGAAAGCTTTGCAGCTTTGTTCTAGACTTCTCCGCGAATGGACCTTACACTTCCTTGTGATTTTAAATCGCGTCAATATGTTATTTAAATTGAACTTTTTTTTCTCAAATTTCTTATACTCCAAACAATTTAACGTAGATTTTAGAAAACAACCACAATTATGATGAAAAATAATGTGACAATATTTTCCTGAACGTTAAAACAAAAGACTGGGCAGTGTGTAGAAACGTCGTTTTCTAACAATCTACTCTATTTGTCTACTAAGCCAATTTATTATTGAATATCACAGTAAACTATCTTTATGGCACGCAAAGTGGCAAAAAAAATTTGCCACCCTTGTTTGTTAGAAAATACTTGCAATCGTTACAATTTTTGTTGCTGGTTTTGTAGCACAAAATTTCCTTTTCTTTGAAAAAAATTTTTCCTGTATTTTATTGTTTAGTGTTTTTTATACAACAGTATGTTGGAGGATAAAATATGACGGTTGGGTATGTAAAAGCTTTTTTTTCATAGCAAGGCGAAAATATTTTTAATTATAGCGAAAGCTGTAGGTATTGTTGACTCTCGGGATTCATTTGACGTCTAAAAGAGATTCTCGTACTGTTGCTAAACACTACAAAGGAAAAACCGTAATTTAGTGCTGTTAAAGTTTCGGTAGCGTCCTCCGAGTACGTGCCAGCTACAAAACAGTTGGCGGTGAGAAATCATGGACACCACGAGGTCGCTGAGTTATGTCCTGTGTTATTACTGGGCTGCATATCCCAGCTATTCTGTAATGGCGCCGAGTGGAGTAAAACTTAACGCAATATGCATTCTCTCGCGGACGATTACCCTTTGTTGATGTTGACCCAGGATTATTTGACGGCATTCCATTATATAGTTAAAACAGTGAAAAAAATATCCCTAGCTCTCGGATGACATGGTGATTAATTGCTATTGTTTTTCCGAAGTTTTTAATACTAATGGATTGTCGGAAACTAAAAAAAATTGCCCTGAGAGTTTAAACATGTTTTATACTTTTCTCTAAGCCCTCGCGGTGAAAGAATTGAAAAATGTATTAAAAAAATCACTGTTGAGATTCTGAAATCTTGTTATAAAAAATAAAACATAAATCAATCAGAAAGAACTCATCGCTTAATATACGGCATTTTCCTTTGAGAAACTAAGCTTAAGGCATGTGAGGCTCGTGGGAAGAGATTCCTGCGGCTTTCTCCAGTTATTTGCCAGATTCTCAAACTTAAGTGAGTCGAAGTTATTAAGCAATCTGAGATAGTTGATAAGCGCCTGACTTCGGATTTTTCGCATATTTTCTTACTGCGGCGAATCGGGTTGATTAAAACTAGAAAAAACAAATATTAATTAAAGTTTTACGTACGAGGTTTCAAGTTCATTTAAAATCAGTTTAAAACATAACGTTAAAATAAATGTGTAAATAAATGAAGATATGAAATTAATTATTTAAAATATCAACAAATCTCGTTTTTATATTTACCAGCCAAAGAAAAGCGTCCCACATTACAGTATATAATTTGAATAGTTTTCCTTATAGTCCGTCGCTGATGCGGTAAGATTTGTTTGAGTTATGCTGGTACATGCGATCTCACGGATATTATTTTGTTTCAAAATACAACTCTTATTTTATGCATATTTTTTTAAAGCTGAATGTTGAGATACATATTCATGTTCATTTAAGCGTTACAAAAAGAAGCTACATGGGGATTACCAATTATAGTCAATAATTTTTTGGTCACTATCCCGTTAAAATTGGAACATTAAACAATTCTTGATGCCTTGACAAATGCTTTAATTTACTAATTATTATAAACATCGGAATGTTGTATTACCTAGATTATAAAGAAATATCTGGAAGAATTATAAAACTTTATGTGGTACACAACAAGTCACAAAGTAGTTCTAGGTTTGTCGTACACAAAAATGAAAGATTTGTTTTAAAACAATTTTTAGTGCTTTAAAATTTGTATTGAAAAGCTTTGAAGGGTGGCTAAAACGAATTTAAATTTTCTAGTCTCCTGGAAACGTCCTTTGGATTTTGTTAATTCTTATGTTCATACAATTAATTAAGGTTTATAGATGAGATAAAAACGTCAATGGCACGAGCGGGATTCGAACCCATGATCTTAGGCTAGATACGCCGCTGCTCTACCACTTGAGCTATCGTGACCTCGATCCACTCGGACACCAACTTCCCATCTCTGTAAGATATTGGTCAAGCGGACCTCGAAATTAGTGTACTTAGGTACATAATTAGTTTAATGTAATTCTGCAGCCCAAATTACTATCTGAAAGACATAATCGCCTAGAATAACCTTGAACCTTCGTAGAAACTTGAAATACTTGCAAAACAAAAGTGGAAAACGATATTTAAAAACAAATTACATCCAAACCCAACAAATCTCCATCCGTATAGCTTTACTCACATAAATGTGCCCTTAATAAAACACATTGCAAGCTCCCGATTAAAAAAGCCGCACTAACGTCTAAATGTAACCTTAATTTTTACGTACAACAACGTCTTTCCCAATCCTAACGTTATTCCCTGACGCCAAAAAGGGCCTCGACTCTGAGGACTGTTTTATGCCCTACTTAATAAATCCATTTGATTTAGTGATCCGATTTATCAAAAAACTTCTTAAATTAATTACTCTTTATTTATGGTACTCGTTGAGATAAAACGTCAGTGTCACGAGAGGGATTCGAACCCACAGTCTTCCACTAAATACGCCGCTGCTCTACCACTTTTCCTTTTGGACATTTTTTAAATGTCGTGTAATCTATTTGATTCCCGACGACAAATGAAATAGCAACGGAAAGCTTTAGTGAAGATACACTTCAATTAACTTATTAATTTTTTGTGGTGCGATTAACCAAAACTTCTTTTAATTAATAAATCTTATGTAAGGTATTGATTGAGATTTAAAAAAAAGGCAAATAGGAGGGAAAATTTGAAAGATGGGTTGAGGTGGGAAATTGGTGTCCGAGTGGATCGAAGTCACGATAGCTCAAGTGGTAGAGCGTCGGTGTACTTAACCGAAGGTCGTTCGTTCGAATTCCGCACGTAACATTGCCTTTTTTAACTCAACCAATACCTTACATAAAGGATTACATTCTCTGAAAGTTAGAAGTTTTATTGTTGTAGTTTTAATTTGTATGCTTTAACCGGTTTCAGTACTGTTTTGTAGAGTGTTAATTTGTTTTTCGACGATGTTTAATTTTTGAAATATTAATTTGGACAGTGGTACAAAGAACCTGTTTAATTCCGGTCTTTTGTTCTTACACAATCAGTTTTAGAGATGAAAATATTCTTGAGGAACATTGCTTTAGATAGTAGTCGTAGCCAGGTGCATTTGCTTTCATTTATTCTAATCGCCAGAGCGCCATGTTCCTAACATTTGTCCCTGGAGCTCTTCCCATCGGAGAATCGCTGGATCTGCATCAGAGAATCGCAGGTCGTCGGTGCTTTGTGCTTTGTGGGTAGATGATGTGGTAGCGATATCTCAAAACATACAAAACATATATACAGTGGTCAGAGTACCTAATTAAAAAAATGATTTATCTAAATGGGTGGGATAATGTTAGTATGATTCGACTCATTTCTATTTCAGACTAATAAAATTAAACTGTGTATGATCTACTTTAAATGATGCCGGTATAAGTAAAAATTTCACGGTTCATCAAGCTTTAACAGTTTTTTCTTTCGGCCCAGTGACCGCAATGTGGAAAGTTTACAAATTTACGGTTTTAAGACATGCTTTTGCTTTGTTTTGTAATTTAATATGCCGTTTACTTTAATTAGCCTACTTGTAAATATATAAGGCCTTGTTGTTAGGATTATAAAGTGTTTTCAGCCAATTTCGTTTCTCTGTTATGAAGTTCATTCTACCTTTGTTTAGTACTTAATTTTAAATTTTGCGTTTTAGTGTGTATAACTAGAAAAAATAATGATTTAATAAAGTCTTAAAAAAGTCAATAATTAAGATTTATAATCTAATGCTTTTGAAAGACAGCAATGAACTTAATAAAAAGTAATTTTAAATACTAATCAAAATAGAACTTAAGCTTTGTAGTTTATGGAACAGGTAAAAGAATAATTAAAATACGAAAAAAATAGTCAACAAAAACTCTGTAAAATGAATAATTAAATTTTATTCTTTACATTTAAAATTAAAGTATTTTATCCGGTATGAAGTTTGTAATAATTAAAAAGTATCTACAATTTTACGTGGATTGTTGCGGCTTAAAGCTTATGTCCAATAAACAAATGAAAATGATAATAATCGTGGAGTCGTGGGTTCAAGTCCAGCTTGTAACACTTATTTTAACTATATTAATTGCAAAAGAATTTAGACCTATCCAGTCGTACGGTTGTGAGTGGGCTCAACCAAGAATTCTAATTGCCCCGCTCATTTTTTGTTTCAATTCACTGAAAAACTTCTTCTTCAAGTGACTCCAACGAAAAAACCTGCATATTAATAAATTTTTATTTAATATGACATTTTCATAGGTGTAAATAACAAATGAATATAATAAGAAAAAGTATTCGTTCCTTCGATTGCTTTTCAACTTTTGCTCCCCCTTACAGTTGTAGATAAAAATAAATTAAGCTAAAAAAATTTGGTTTGTGAATGTAATTTTAAACATTGCATAAACATGTAAAAATATAGGGAAATTGAAGGAGCGTGCATGTTTCTATTAATCTTCACATTACCTATTTTAAATCAAATGTTTATCTTTTTAACCAACATTCTGTGATTATTGGTAAAAGGAGTACTGGATTTAAAAAAATAGTCCGTTGATTGGAACATTTTAGATTGTAGATAGGGGTTGAAGCTTATTTACTCCATTAAGAATATAAAACAAGCGTACCGAAGCTGAGCTCACATTTCCCAGTAACTTGATTACAGCTTTAATTTCATTTATTCATCCCGGTGCTAGGCGATAACGGTCCACAATGAACGTTATCTTCCTGTTCTTGGAAATTCCTGTTGTTCAAACAGCGCCGGCCTTTGATAATATTTAAATTGCAATCCTCCCCAACCATCCTGTTAACGGGTCCGAGGGCGACAAGGGCCTAGGTAATCCGTGTAGCGGCTTCTTACACGAACAGGGTGAAACCTCTTCAGTGTTTTTAGAGAAAATTGGTAGTAGCGGTTACAACATCCTACTTTCACCTTTGATGTTTCAAGCATATTTAGTTACATTATGTCGAAAAATAAAACCTAAAAAACTAACTTCATAATAATCTGCTCAAACATGAATGTAAATATTCGAAATCTATTCTTATTCTATTAATTTTAATTACATTAACCGATATTTTCTTGCTAGTCGAGTAAAACAATATAAAAAATGCTAAACAAAAACAAATTAAAGTTAATCCTCATTTTTATAACGGATTATTTAAGACTAGTAAACATAAAGATTATTCGTTTTTTAAACAAATATCTTTTGTCGTCTTATATAAATTTTAATGCATTTGGATTCGCTTCAACCATGTAATGACATCGTAATGAACCAGAAGTTCGCAATATTATAGTGAGAATGAATCACAGAGTTCACCGGCACACGGATGTTGCAAATGCAATTGTCGGTCTACTGGACTCTAAGCAGGAAACACTCCCGATGCAACGCAATGCGACGCTACCCGACGAAAATCCAAAGTTCAATTTTGCATAAAATTGTATTACTCCCGTGCATATCTGCTTACAGTGCTCCAGTACGTGCTCGTTTCCGTGCAGTTTACAGGAGGCGATGTAAGGTCTGGGCTGGGATTTACACTGGAGGAAGTTGGACTCCATATTATTGACGGCAACCTCACTGCAGTCCGTTATGTGTAATAAAATATCAAGGAATACACCCCTCAAACCAGGGATTTCATTGGCAGGGATTTTCGATTTCTGGATGACTCTGCCAGACGCCATCCCACCTGTGGGATGAGTTGCAGAGATCGCATTTCGGTCACCATCTGCAGTCAGTTGACCTCAACAGCTGACTGCAGCCTTGCAACATCTACGGTATAAAATTTCTTATACAATTAGTGAAAACCGGAGTATTCTTAACAGGTGCTGTTACAGCTTCCTTACTGCAGCTGCACGTACGTTGGCGGTAGCTCAGTGGTGAAGGGGGGAACGTGTTGAAGGAGAGACAAGCGATGGCCAGTGGGGAGGTGAAAATTTATTTACAGGTGTTATGTTGAGCGCGACGGTATTTTTGGGGGAAGATATATACCGAAACCAGGGGAAAAAGGAAAAGAAGAGTAGCACAATAGGAAGAAGGGAAAGGGGGTGGGTAGCAGTGCAGCGCCTCTAGTTCTCATCTTCCTGATGCTGCTTCCAACCAGGATGATGGTAGCCAAATAATGAAGTCTTCCTGCTTCTATCCAAGTTAATTAATTAACAAAGCAAGATGCCTTAATGTAATACCTTATTTAGGGCTTAAAACTATGATAAAAAATCTTAATCACAACTATTCTATTTATATATAAGTACATAAACAAACCCTTCTAAACTAAAAGCTATCAAAGGCCGGAACTTATACCTAATATCTCTAGTTCAGGATTATAAGGCCTGGAAAGAAATCGGAAATGTGCCAACTCACGAGATTACTCCTCACTTGCCGGGATCAGCCAGTTCCTCTTCGTAGAGGCTCTTCCAACCCATGACTAGGTTCACAAACCACACACACGCATACACTTAAAACAACAAAAACAACCATATTGCTTCCTGCTTCTCGCGCTTCTCTTCTCGGCTCATCCCGCCACTATTTAAACTTTATTAATTTTTTTACAGAGAAGAAGGAAAAAATGTAATAGTGTACTGAGGTGTTTGCTTATAGAAAGCATTATGTGCGGTGTTAATTCTTTAAGAAGAAATTGTTATATCAAATAAACAAATTTACGGGATTTGTTGGGATACTTTTTGTTTTGTTATTTTTCGAAATCCCTTAATTAAATTTTCCTTCAGGAGAAATCAATCATTTCTAATAAATTGCAATGCAATTTATAATAAATAAATCAAAATGCTAGGGGTTAATACTACAAAACTGGCACTATCTCTTTCTGTTTTATTAGTTTGTGCAAAAATACAACATTTAAAGTAGAAACATTCTTTTAAAATATATTTGAACTTGAATACATATACATTCGTACAATACTTGTATGTTGTATTGATGTAAACCAAAAGAAATGGTTATTAACAAAAAATTAACTTTTATACTCTTCTTCTTTGAGGCTAGACTCAATCGAATAGGTTAACAGCTTAATTGAATAGCCAGTATGATGGTGAAATATAAATTTCGTACCTTACATAATAAAAATAGTTACATTGTATCTCTTATCTAGACAATCTTAGTTTCCTTTATTATGATAGACACCGAGGTCGTTGTTCCTCAAGGGTCTATACTTGGACCTATCCATTCTTCGTATATTTTAACAAAACAGATGGCATACTGACTATATCGCTCTTTTTATTTCTTTGGGAATCATAGATTACAATATCAAATAGGTTCATGACATAATGGTAAGGCCAATAAGATGGTGGAATATAATATATAACTTTCTACCTTATGTAATAAAAATAATCCACTCTTATCTCTAATCTGAAAAATTTTTCATTACCTCTCCTAACTGTGATACTTTAAGCGTGTCCCTCCTGGTATTTCACATGCAGGTCAAATTATTACATACATTATTCATTTTTTATTCAGATTCCAAATAAAATGTCTATGCCTATGCCGGGATTGCTGTTAGGACTTGGCCATCGGGATGCACGTATAAATTTCTTACACAAAATATTCAAAACAAGTTGAATTGGTTAGATAATTTGACCAGTATTATAGGTTTAGACTTAAACTTAGACAATTTAATTAAAACAAATATTAATTAGTAATTTAATAGATTTAATATTATTAAGAACCGTACATCTATAAGCACTAAACATCCTCTCGAATTAAACTTCCACCTCAGAGTCCAGAAGTTGCACAACAAATTTGAATGTGGAAATTCGCAACTTGAAAGGAACAAGTTTGAGGGTAACCGTGCACATTGGACGAATGGACTCCAAGGGATGCTAACAAGGCTTATCTCTGTGGAAAGCTATCAACTGTCACACTAACTAAGTCATTGACAAACTCTCAATCTCCGCTTGCTGTACAATTTTTGTCGTCAAATATTGATTTGTTTATGTAATACAATGTAATTGCCATTGCTCTAATTTCATTTAATTTGTTTCATTCGTGGGCTTGAAAGAATGCGATTGTGTTTGATGTTTCTTTTAAGAATAATTATTAGGAAAAACAAAGTTTGGCGAAGGGTGGAAAAGGCGTGAAGGCTATTTCGGCAGATATATAGCTCTCGTTCTTTCTTTATTCCACTCGATAATTATTTCAGGAAAATTTTAGAGCCTCTATTTTTCTTTCCCTTGTGTTATACTTTATTTTCCCTTGTTTTTTTCTACTCTCCTCCTCTCTTTTCCGACTACTGTTTCGGATTGGGTAAGCCCTGCGGTTTATGCTTTGCTGTTATGTTAGGACTGGTATAATTTTCTTTTCAGCCTTTTCCACTCACTCATCTCGGCGGGGGTTTTTTCAACCGAACATTTTTCAGATGAAACTGCTCAAAAAGTGAATAGGGCCAATGCAGGAAGTTCAACCCTCTGATATCTCCAGGGGGTTTTGCACTGTTTTTAATCAAATCGCGGCCTTGCGACGAAGAAGAATGCATACTGGTTTAACAATTGTTACCGGCATTGTTACCGACTGAAACTCTTGTTGTACGGCAATTCAACGGGTTGCATTGTTAGAACGTAATTAATCATTGCATTGAGGGCAAAGCCTAATTGCACAGTGCTTCAGACTTAATCTACTTCTCGACCTAGATAAAAATCTCGGACACCCTCGTGCTTTGTAAACAAGAGAGTGTAAACAATAGAAACATTTTTAATTTAGTTTATACTGTAGTTTGGCGTTCATTATTGTTCTCTCGATTCATTTGCCCTAGTACAGGTTTGTGCCATTTCATTAATTGTGTATGTTATTTAGTGAAGGTTACTTTATAATTATTTGGAGGTAGTGAAATACGGTGTGGTGGGATGTAGGTTTTAGAAAACATTTTATTTATCGTGCCAGCGTTTCGATCTTTATTGATATCATCTTCAGCGCCTAGATTTTAAATATTGTATAAATTTTTACAAATACTATTTATATTTTATACTTTATATATTTATGCGTAAAAATACATCAATTTTCTAGCATTGTATAAATTTATTTTTTCACATCCTTCATGTATTTTTGTTTTGTATATTTACATATACTTTATATATTTATACTTATAAATACAAACATTTTCTAGCGTAAATTCATAACATTGTATAAATTCATTTTTTCACATGCTGCATGTATTTGTATATTATATATTTATATATACGTTAAATATTTATACTTATAAATACAAAATTTTTCTAGCATTGTAGAAATTAGCTATTTCATGCCCTACATATATTTGTATAATTTAAACAATGTTTATAAATCCCAAGATGATCTCAATATAGAGCGAAACGTGGCACCGCAAAGAAAATGTTTTTCTAAAAACTACGTCATAGTAGACCGCGCGTCCAGACCTCCAAATAATTCATTAATTGTATTTGTATGACATTAATATTTAAAACTTATACCTTCTTACGTCATTTTAATAGCAAATATTAGACTATCAATTATATTTGTGCAATCAGCTGACTCGATAAATGTAAAAGAAGATAAAATAACACATAAAAAATAAATTACAAACCTACATTGATTAAACCCTATGGCGTGGTTCCCAGGGAAAAGAGAATTACTTAAGTTATTATTTATTCAAAGAGTTGACTAATAAAGGGGATGAATGATTGGAGCTGGATTTTGACCGATTTCGTAAAGGATTCATTTATCCCATGGATGGATGGTCTTGAGAAGAGGGAAGTTATGTATAATATTTTACAGTGGAGGATTTGGTGGGGCTGGGTTTATAAGTTTCCAGTTAAGGGACTGTCCTAACTTTGCACAACTCTCCTCTCCTTCTACTGTTAGTCCTTTATAATGTTAATCACTCAGTTTTAATAACTCAGGAACAGAGAAGGCCGAGCTGAAGGGTTTAAAGCTTGAAATGAACGGCGCTGTCCTTTGTTAAGGCGAGAACATAATGATCTCACTCTCTCAATGCCAAAAATTTTACTTCAGATAGACACGATTTCGATTTTATCTACTATTATTGAAATATTCAGAAAACGTTTTTTAAAAATCTCAATGATATATATACAATTTGTGTTATAATTTTAAGTAAAATAATTTTATTTGTTGAAATATGTCGGAAGTTTTAGCGTTTGCGTGGGATTGATTTTGTCAAAGGTTTTCTCTCTTTGGAGGTGGAATGTGACAAGCATGGGAAGGGTTCGAGATTACCTGCCAATCTTTTCCAACTTCCTACAGTTTGCCGTGTGACCAATCTAGTTGTCACCGGTTCCATATTATAACAATAGGTCCTGTGTGCTTAAACAAACATATATATATATATATATATATATATATATATATATATATATTAATAAAAATCATAAAGATAGTACATATGTTTATTGTATACGTAATACTAAAATTTAACTATAATGTAGGTGGTATATATTTTACATATAAATATATAATATATATACCACATGTATACTATCTTTATGATTTTTTTAGTTCTTAGTTGTCGTATTATAATAATCCGACTGTGACCCAGACTTGTGTCTTCACTTTAGTAAAGATTGGAATTCCTGAAAATAACTCTCAATAATAAATTTAACTATTAAATTATGAATATACATACATATAGGTACAAACAGAAAGTATTCGTATATACGTATATATAGATCATTTACGTTTAGTGGTCAATTGGCCCAAGTTACACCTCTCAACTAATTATTCTTATTAATTTTGCAGAAAAGTCAGTGCTAGGCTTGAACTCACGACCTTCGGCTAAATACGCTGCTACTTTATCATTTCAGCTATCGTGACATCGATCCTCTCGGACACACAAAAAAGGTCGAATCCCGCCTCGTGACACTGACTTTTTTATTTCAACCAAACCCTTCCATAAAAAGTATAAATAATTTTTTAAATAGAATATTACTCTGAAGTCAAAAATATTTTCTTTGTACCGTACGTTTCAAGGAATCAGCAACTTTTTTTTTACAATAAAAATGTATTATTTTAAATAGGTAATCAAATTCTATGACGTTTTTAAAGGGGATTTAATTCTGGCACTTTTCTTGTCAAGTTTGTCGTTTAAGAGTTATTAAAATTATTCTTTCTTTTGTGAGTAAACATTGACTCTTACTCGTTGTTTTTTTTTGAGTTGATTCAATGTCTACTTACTAACCAAAGATTTGAATGGCCACAATGGCCGACATTGGAATAATTGTAATTCGCATAGCACCAGATACTTTCCGTCAAATTCCTAATAGGATTTTGCTTTCTATGGAGATCCCCATTTTGAAAATTTAATTTACTAAGATTAACTTAATAAAGTTACTAGGAAGCGATTGAATTTGTAAATAAGTTAAGGTTACAGAGAGGCAAATGAATGACGATTGGGATAAATAAAATTTGAATTTTTTTGAAACCCTTAATAAATCTTAAACGACAAACTGTACAAGAAACGTGCCAGAAGTAAAATCAAACAAAATGGTAGAATTCCACATCATACCTCGTAATTTGAAATAAAAGTTTCTGAACACAGGGGTACGTTGAAAAAAATGTTTGTCTTCAGATTCTACAGAAAAAATATTCCATTTATGTTTTAGTGGTCAATTGACTAAGTTGCTTCTTTCAATTAATTATTATTTTCATGTAAGGTCTTTTGGTTGGGATAAAAAAGTCAGTGTCCCGAGGGGGATTCGAACCCACGACCTCAATTCGCCGCTGTTCTAACCACGACACCTATCGGGACTTTGATCCTCTCGGACACCAACTGTTTACCTCAACCTACCACCGTTGGAATTTTACCTCTTTTTTCCATTTTCGAATGTCGTGTATTCAGGAATCGATTTAAATTAATTAGAAATATTGGCTCCCCATAAAGTAAACATGAAAATAGACAGACATGTGAGTTCATCAATTACATACTGTAACAAAAAATTATACATTGTAATAAAATATTCGAATTCGTATATTTTTACTGTAGGTTATTGAACATTTACTGCAGCATGCAATTTTATTTTTCAACAAAATGTTTTCGTCCTTCTTCAGTGTAAATTTAAAATTGTATATCAAAAGGAATTCCCACAAATATGTCTAAATATAAAGTGTGGTCAGTTATTTTATCTAGTACAATGACAAATATTTGTTAATAATGGATATTGGATGTTAGGGCGTGAAATGACTTTAGCCGTTAAAATGCCCTTAAAAATTAATAATAATAATAATAATAATAATAATAATGAATATCAATGACAAAGGCAACAAAATGATCAAATAATTCCATCATCTGTATAATGTTAACAGTTATTTAATTTCTCAGGGTTCAAAACTGCAGCAGGTAGTCTGCATACAATTATGCCGAGATTCGGTTCGGGTTAATGTACTTTCTACGAGCCAATTTAGCGGCGGCGCCAGCGGGATTTAATTAAAGCCGGAATGAGAAGTAGTACACTAAGACACTATATTTAATTAAAAATGTTCTTGAACTTCAGCTAGGGACAGTTTAGGGAATTTTAAATGAGTCATTGAAAATTTTGAATTTCTTGGATTACATTGGCGCTAAATTTTTAACTATTTGCCAGAAATAAGAAGAAAAACAGTTTGGCTTAAAATCGGAGTTTTAAACTGTTTCAATGTTTTATTCATTACCAAAAAGTTTTTAATTAATTTTGTATTTTGATCTTTGCTCAGTTTACATTTGCCTAAGTATCCAGTTGCTTTTCAAGCTATAGTTAAATATTTCTTACTTAAGAATAATTAATTTCTCGTTATAACGATTTCAAAACATTAATACTATATTTATTTATTGTATGGAGATTATGAGATATGGTCTGGTGTGACGTATGTTTTAGAAAAACATTTTCTTTATCGTGCCAACGTTTCGATCTTTATTGAGATCATCTTCCTGGGTTTAATAAACGTTGTTTAAATTTTACAACTAAATGTAGGTACAACTAAACACCACGCAATATATTTATTTATTAAATTTGGTCAAATGAGACCAGAGAAAATATATATATATATATATATATATATATATATATATATTATTTTTCAATGTTTAACTTAGAAATAAATAAATAATAAACACGCTTTAGTCTACTTATTAGTGCCACAGTACAGTTTATCTACCTCAGATTCTACGGTAGGTTTTTACAGAAATAATTCAAATGGCTTAAACTTTTCAGCCGTATTATGATGACAGTACTTATAAGCATACTGAAGGTCTTTCGTATCGATGTGAGGGTTGTACAGATTTCTGTACTTTCGCTATTGCGAATATACCACGGAACATTGAACTTGATTTAGGAACCGCTGTATTATGATGGTATTGCTTCTTTTGTCACATGCTTAACGTTGTATAATATACATGTAGGTTTTAATGTGTGATATTGTAAATCGTATTTTCGTTTGAATTGATAGACGGATATTCCGTTCCCGAGTCCAATAAAGTGACAGTGTTTTGAATCACGTTCTTTCCATTTTTTGTGCGTCTTATATGTGTTTTCCAATATAATTTTTATATATATTTTCAGTATTGTTGTATTGAAGGAAGGAACTTCTTGCCCATTGCTGAAGATTGGTTCGTCTACTTTCTATCAATTTGTGAAATTTGCTGGTCATTGACCTTCCAAGTATCTGCTATTGGCTACAATATGTAGTAGGGTGTTGCATGCATGAATAGACATTTCGACTGAGAGAGCATTTGTGTCATCGGCCAATTTTGCGACGGTTGTTTTCCAGCAGTGGTAGGTCACTTATATACAGCAAGTTCAACAAGAGGCCTAGGATGCTACCTTGAGGTTCGCCAGCCTTGATTTTATACAACTTCAGAGAATTCGCTTTTTACTTTAACATGGAATACTTTTTACGAACGATAGGAATCAAATGTTCGACATCTTGGTTTGAAGGCTTGCAATAGGTTTAGGGATAAAACTGAATATATATTTTTGTATTCTAGAGTATTATCTGTAATATCATTGATGCTTTCTATGTATCTATCTATGTTTGCTTGGCTCTTAATAATGTCTCTGGTTTTGTGTAATGTTCGTTTTTTCAATAAAGGGTTTTAGTCATTTTAGCAAAAAAATTTTTGAATAATTTCAAGATAACTGGATGGGGCAGTATTATACTTGGTACAGTAGTTTACCTGGTTTTACAAATATGATGATGTCAGAAACTTTCCCAACATTACTGGCATTAGGTACTTATTGCTGCGTTAAATAAATCCGTCAATTTTGAATTTTATTGTTGGGGAAGTTTCGTAAATATTTCCCCTATTATCAAGTCGAATCCTGGGATCCCAGAATTTACAATGAATTTTCTTTGGCTTTGCTCCTTTGTTTTAAAATGTTTAATAATATTTTTTCTGGTAGAGATTATCTCAGAGGCGATTTGGTTTAATCAAAAGAAAATGTATATTTATAATGTCATGAAAATATGATTTTTAACTGTTTTTCTTATGAAATGACGGTCAATTTATATAGTACATTTTAAAATTGTATAAACATTAATATTTTCACCGAACATTAGACAGCGCGGAATTATATCGGACAAGGGATGGGGGGGAGATGATTTTTGCAAGGCAAAATTAGGTAACCACCAGCAACGGTCAATACACCGTATAAACTGAAAATATGAGAAACATATTCATAAAACTATATTGTTATATCGTCGATAGGCCATATCCAAATTGAAAATTTCTTAAACTATATTTTATTATTTAACATATCCTGGAAATTTTATTGAACAATTTTGTGAACACAAAAATAGTATGTTTTTTGCAAGAATAACTTACAACCTGTAGAATGAAAGTATTACTACAAATTTTATATTTATTTCCTAAATACTGTATATTTTTGTACACGTAATTATTATTCGTTTGCTGATTGTGTAATTATAGACATACAGAAGATTTGTCGTAATATCAATTTGCATAAACCTTTGTTTTTAATGCTAACAAAACGAAATAATAGGGGAGAGAGGCTTTTGAAAAACAACAGGAGGATTGATACATGTATTGAGTCTCAGGTTGTTTGTCCGATAGAGGTTATTATGATAGATAACGGGGTTAGGAAGGGGAAGTTATCTATCTTTTGTGCGAGGGAGCTGCTTTTGACAAGTGAATCGACTCCTTTCATTCCTACCCCTGGGTCTCCCCGTTCCTGGCTGATTTCCGCTCCAGATAAATACAATTATGTAAATACCTGGCCGCAGGAGGGAGGAAAAAAGGAAGATGGACGGTGCTGACATAGACGCATCCCAGTGGGAGCCCTGACGCTCTCACCGAGACACAATATATGCTTGAAATATCACCTGCCTCTTTTCTTCGCTTCCCTAACTCAGAAAACACGAGACAGATTAGTGATATTTACAATACAATGCGTTTTTGTATTTTTCATTTTTAACAAAATAATTTTATGTGGACTGACCTGGTAGTTAATTTGTAACAAACAAATTATACCTTCTTTGTAAAAAAGCAATAAAATATGTAAATGACAACCTGAAAAACATTATTTAGACTTCCCATAATTAATTATATTTTAGAAGCGAACGTAACATTGTTCAAATCGGACAATGAAGACATCTATCAAATGCAGTATTATTGCACTTTTCCGTTCGTATATTAGCTTTTTCATCACACCAAGCCTTTAGATAAAATTATATCAATTAAAATAATTTATTGGTCAATTACTTGCACTAAATACCTATATCGATTGATAATGCTTTCCCACTAAAACTAAAACGTTTTTACAAAATATAAGATAGATCCTTCATTTCAAACAATCCAGTGATTAACAACGTACAATACTGCAAAAAAAAACAGCATAAAAGTAAAATATGCTCAACATAAGATCATAGTTATGAGGTGGCTATAAAGAACTATGTAATTTGTCCGTCAAGTAGGACTATTGTGAATTTTATTATTATTATTTTTCACTATTTACCGTCAAGAGTTTTATGTCTTTGGCTCGTAGTTTTAACTTTTTTCACTTGATGCAAGTAAAGAAATTTAGACTTTTTAAAAAAAAACAAATAATTATTTACGAAAGTTTTTACATTATTGTTTAACTTGCAATAGTTCAATAGAAAAGTATTATGGGAAAAGTAATTAATAAACTTTAAGGTTACAACAACCTTTTTCTGTTTTTCGAACTCCATTCGGACCGTCTCTCGCGTCTTTTTTATTTTTATATATTACCGTAAATTTTGTTTTAAATATTCTGCGAAAAGATGTCAGTCAAAACTGTCTTCAACATTGTCAGTTTGGTATGTCCAAAATCACCCTAGACAGCTAATGAAGGAATTTGGAGTTTTTAACAATATTTGCCGACGAACCGAAGAAACATTATTTTAGGCAAAATCTACCCAAGCTATCTTCTACCACTCCGATTTACGTATTAAATTACTATAACTCAGCAGTATCCAGCTGATTTTTTTTGGCGTAGTACGGTATTTGTTTAGACAAGACTTTCTTGGCGCGAGTTTTTGTCTGTTTTTGCCCTGGCGTCAACTAAGTATGAAACTAAAGTTTAGGTTAAAAGTATTAATCCTTAATATTTTACATTCTGCAATTGATTTATTTTGCATCGTCCATTATTTTTTAGAGTGGATTGGTAAGAATTCACATAGAATCCAAGCTTGGGCTTCCCCCCGATAAAAATAGCAATCTCGGCCTACACTTCTCTTCTTACAAATATAAAATATATTTCGCTGTTTCTTCATAATTCTTGCAATATCTGTACAGGCTTGACTGTGCTGCTTCGAGGTATTATACCTGGAGTTTCAAGTGGCTCGTCAGCAGTCTATCAAGACCGAATTTATCTACGAACCTTTTGTTAATACTTTTTTGTGTTAGTTTAAAATTTTAAAGATTAATTCAGGTACTTAGATGTAGTAATCGATTAGTATTCAATCCTGTGTACTGATGTCCTGCGTGATTATCAAGGAAAGGTAATTTGTTGGCTCTCTTACTTTCCTGCATCTTGTTTATCTTTAGCTTTTAACAATGGCTGAAAAAATAGCCAAGTAATCCTTATAAAAAGAATAGGAGAGAAATGGATGTCGTAAATAAAGTTTTGTCTAATATTCCCTGAGTTATTTAACATCAAACGTTAATTTTTTAATGGTGTAGCATTCACTTTTTGGCTCTTTTTTGATCGTGCCTGAGTATATCACTAGAAAACGCCAGTGAATAGTTAAATGAAGTACATGTGTGAGTACCCATTTTTGCTCAATTTCCCAGTGAAATCACCCGTTGAAATAAGTAAAGGAAACAAAGTATCTCATGAATTTCTGTTAGCCCAATCTTTCTTTCAGCTTTTACTAAAAAGCGACATGACCCTATAAACTTTTCATATCGTTTTGTATATTTTTATTTGTTCACTCACACATAATAGGGCCCATCTATCGCCACCAACATCATAAGGATCAAATGTACCAAAGATATATTGAGGCTTATACTTCAAACCAAACCTAATATAAAATATTAAAAGTATATATAGATAAGTACATCCGAATTTATACTTTAGCAAACTTTATTGACTTTTTTCTTTTATATATATATATATATATATATATATATATATATATATATATATATATATATTATAC
>CM077108.1:2064393-2085645 GCA_039619505.1 Cimex hemipterus
TATATATATATATATATATATAAGTAAAACCGGACACTCGTATTTTGTATCAATATCGTATTTTGTTGTTTATTTCAGGGCAAATTTATTTTTTATCATTATATTATTTACAATCTTTAACGTAAATTTCGTGAGATGCGGTCTGGTGTGACGTAGGTTTAGTAAAACATCTTTATCGTGCCAACTTTTCGATCTGTATTGAGATCATCTGCAGGGCTCAAAGTATTTGTTTTCTATGTACATGCGTCATTATTGTGCGCCGTGTTGAGTAAAGAATCTCACCATCACCAAACAATCATTAATTAACGGTCCCTAAACACCACACGATTAATGTAAACTTAATTTGTTCAGTTTGAGATCAGAAATTCCTGACTTTCAATAAAAACCTTTAATTATAATGGTTTAAAGGAAAATTCATCAAAAGACGGGGAATTAATAGAATAAATTTTACTAACAATTTAATACCTGGGTTTGCTCATAATGCCGGATTAAAAGTAAAACTAGGTAAAAAAGTTTAATTTTAATCTATCACTAAATAATTTTCAAGAGCTTTGGTGAATTATCTTTCAAATAGTCATAATTAAAGAATTGTTATTACTTCATAAATTTCGGAATTTCTCTCGTTTAATTTATTTTAGATTAATATTGTGTTACATTAATTTTAAGTTACATATTTTCAAACAAACAACAAAATACTTCCAGTGTCCAGTTTTTGTTTGAGGTTTTTATGATACTGATCAGATAATGCAAATATGTTGTAATTATTCAAAAGAATTATGAATACTAATATTCAATACTGAATAATTAATATAAATAATTTCATGTGGCATTTATTTTTCGTTTATTATTAATGATTTTTTTATTGCCTGATACAATTTATAAATCAGAATTTATATTATTAAGTATTAATATAATCATATTGTTCACTTCGAAATAAGATCTCAAATAATTGAAATTGATCAAAAATTACTGATAAAATTTGATGCATTTTTGGACCAACGCGTTTTCCATTTTTTTTAAATAAAGCAAGTGAAATAAATTGAACTTTAATTTTGATGAAGAAATTATGGAAAGTAATTAACACTGTTCAAGTCAAAACGGTCCACTCATTGAAATTATTGAGAAATTCAATATATGTCTAGACTCACTATTGTTTGTTAGTGAATGTTTAATTAGCACATATTGTTTATAATCGGAGCCAATTTATGTACGCCTTGGTCAGTATTTCTTCTTGAGACATTTAAGTTTTTCGCTTTTTCCAATATTATTTTAACTCTCAGAGTAAACGTGGAACCCAAATCGAATTAGAGGGCTCATTCGTTTCATAAATTTTTGTGATCAATGCTTATGCAATATTTTTGATAAAATAAGCCTACGCATGGTTTTGTAATGATACAATAATGTAGAATATAGGGTGCCATTTTAAATACTATAATTCTAAATCGTTACAAATATCGCTTAAAAGTTATTAATATTGTAAATTCAAAAAATATTTTTATGTCCTATGCCCTATTTATTTAAATGTTTTTTTTACAAAGTATTATCCATTTTCAACAGATTAAAATAATCTTGCATACAATTTTAATTTATTTTTATCAATCGATATTTTAGGAGAAAAAGTTTATTTTTGATCACATCTTTTATGACATTTTTGAGATTAATGACTCACAGTGAATGAAGGCGACGACGAAGACAATTGTTGCGTAGACGGTCATTGTTGCCGAATTTTGTAATTGTTACATGGCGATACGGATGTTGGCTGGACCAAAGCACACCACTCACTGAATCTCCAACCGGCGAAAACATCCCTCCACCCTTCCACACCCCCGGCAAAATACCCCCTCTTGAGACTACCCCATCCTGTACATTTCGGTCCCGATTCCAACTGCATTGTTCAGACAGTACACAGTTTTCCTTGAAGCGTTCAAACGAAACCACATTTTCGTCTCAATGGCGAAGAGGGATTCATATTTCTATATCTCATTTCATATTCGTATATTCATATCCGTTCATTCAATAATCGCATTTAACATTTATTTGCACGGTTCAGTATATGTATTTAAAAAAAAAGAATTTGTGTATTATTTAAAAAGCGCAGTTCATTCTTAGTAGTAAAAGTTTTACAGTTATCACTAATTGTCATTATGACCTGCAGGTTAAGAAAAGAAGTTTACGAAATATTTATTCTCAGATCTTCTAGATGCTCAGTATTAGAATACTTTGTTGTAATTCATTTCTTTTCCAACATATGTTTTTATATTGAACGGAAATTTTTCACAGTTTCATTTTTATACTTTACACGGGCATTGTACGTACATAAAAGTACTATCTTGTTATGTTTGTTGGATATGTTTGTCTTGTATTAGAAAAATATATTTTGAGGGAAAGTAAAGGATTCGATCTGAGACGTTATTAACAGGGATGAGTATGATCCTTTCGTATTGCCGTCATTATTCATTTTTTTTATAAGAAAGATGTTTTCTTAGCCAGATGTGGATTTGTCTTTCCCATATCCTCTTTACACAAAAGACATACACATGTCTTTAGACATGATCAAAACGTCATAGGCTTGAATTTTTGTTGACATTTTCAGGTAATTTAAAGAAATATTCTTCAAACAATTTACACATTGAAATTATGTTTCTTGTGACGGTAGTGCTGGGTATAGTAACAACATTTTGTACGCAACCTGTTCAAACTTTGAGGTCGGCTGACAACGAAGAATTCCCGTTTGTGGGTTATATGAATCGAAGTAATGTACAAACGTGCGCATTGGTTATAATATCGACAAGAAAATTTGTGACGGCAGCTCACTGTTTAATCTCGTGGGGTTTGGAAAATAGACCGATATACATCGATTTGAACCTTGTGAAGGCATGTGCCGGATCTCTTAAACTCAGAACTGGTTACTGCAGAAATATTCTAGAATACAAGGTTTCAAAAAACTACGCACGTGGATTGGGATCGAATGTTTATTTAGCTGACATTGGTGTTGGACATTTAGAAGAACCTTTTATACTCTCAAAAACTATCATGCCCGTTACTCTCGTATCACCGGACCCGGTGGTGTTCAAAAAATCGTGGGATGATATAGTAAACACAGGTGCAACATGTATCACCATGGGCTGGAGTGTAGTAACGGTGGCCGGTGGTAATGAATACAGCTCTTATCAGGAAAACTATATGCACTTGAATGATGTTAAACCGTGGACTGACACCAAATGTAGAGCCGCTGACAGTGAAAAAGACAACATTGTTTCGTTGGGTGGTATTTGTATTTCCTGTAATAAAACTGCGATGACAATAGTAGGTGAAGAAGGAAGTGCTCTATATTGCAACGGGAAATGGTACGCCGTTATGTCGTATAAAGGATTAATGACCGAAAAACATCCAGGACGTCTTATTCTTTTGGCGGACTTTATTAAAGAATTAAACATCTCACACAATACTCCAGTTAAACCCATGAAGGTACTAATTTTTGTCCAACCAATTCTGCTTTATGTATATGTCATCAAATGTATACCTGGTTAACATATAATCCATAAGTGAACTAAATTGTAACAAATTTATAATAAAAATGTCTTGGCAAAAATTCGTGGTGTTTGAATCGACATACCTTACTTATGTTTTTGGAACGAACATTTTATTGTTAAATTGATGACCATTCTCAAGAAGAAAAAACCTTGATAGAAAAGACTTCGTTGGCTTGGAAAATGAGGCCTTTAACGCTCCAATAATCCTACTGTTCGGAAACCAGTTTGCACATCGTCGAAGAATAATAAAGTCTGCCGCAAGATTTTCAACCAGTAAGCTGAGACACTCATGTTAGTAAGGCGATTTTTTCTCACAAATTTGTCATATGACTAGAATACAATCATTCGGGCTCCAAGATTTGCACCATTTTGATAAATTTCATTCTCTAAATTTAAAATCACTGTAATGTTATGTTTATTTGGACCGCACTTCTGGGAATAGGTTTCACGCTATGTATGCAACATGTTGAAACCGCCAGGACCGCTAAAGACGGTGAATTGTCGTTTATGGGTTGGTTTATGAATAACAACCTTCATTCGTGCACACTGATGGTTATAACAGAAAATAAATTCGCGACGGCTGCTCATTGCTTGGTGATGTGGAAGAACAATGTTAAGATAAGATACATCGACTTGAACAGGGCGAAGGCGTGTGCAGGGTCTACTAAAAGGAGTGCGGGTCAATGTGAAGTTATTAAAGAGTACAAAACTTCCCCGAAATACGGATGCATAAATGGAACAAATATTTTACTCGCTGACATTGGTGTTGGATACTTAGAACAACCGTTTAGACTGTCAAGAAAAATCCAACCAATTCCTGTCATATCGAAGGACCCGCAGGTGTTCAGAAAGTCGTGGAATGATATCATAAGTAGAAAAAAAGAGTGCCTAAGCGCGGGTTGGAATTTGATAGAGCAAACAGCCGATTATTCATTTAAAATATTTCGCTCGAATTCTTTGCAAGTGAGCAGAGTTAAACCGGGGAAAGATTGTCTAACAGTTTGGCCAAACTACGCGGATGAGCTTATTCCAAAAGGAAGTGTGTGTGTCACCAACGCCACTAACGATTTGTACGTTACGGGAGAAGAAGGTAGTGCTTTGTACTGTCAAGGGCATGTGTACGCAGTGTTATCGAGTGCGCAAATGTTCTCCCAAAAGTCTCCAGCTCATTTCTATCTTGTTGATAACTATTTTGGCGAATTGATGTCAGCAAGCAGTTCTATTCGGGCCATGAAGACACTCCATCTTCTCTCGTCGATTATGGCTTATGTTGCGGCACACATATTTTGTAAATTGAAATTAAAATAAATCAGAATTTTAAAAATTTCATTATCCACACATTTTTTCTCCGCCGTATGGAAAAACCGCATTGCCTTCGTACATTCATAATAAAAAAATATGATGGTTGCTTATACCAAGCCAACAACTTTGTGGGCTTATCTGAAACGTACTTTACCTTTTACTTCTTGGTCTCGAGGTGGTCCAGGGTCCTCGGTTGGTCCCGTTCGGTAGCTTCCTGCTTTCCTCTTCTCCTTTTTGGTCAATCCTTCTTTTCCTTTTTTGTCTTCACTCTCTCAGCCGTCCAGCCTCTTTTCGGTTCCGAAAACGAATTCCCCTCCGCCTTTTCCGGACACATCTCCTTTCCCCCACTCCCAGCGGATGCGGACGCCCTCCTTGGGCAGAACCGACCTGGTGGGGGGGAAGTTCCTCTGGGTCACCACAAACTTTTCTTCCATCATTTCGTTCTATTTAAATATCCAATATCTACGAGACTCGTATTCGAGTTTAAATCAATACTGGTTAATTTGGATGACAGTGTTTTAAATTTACATTATGTGCTGGATCGATTCTAAGTTAGGCATAGTAAAGTTTGTAAATTTTCTTATTATTTCAATTTAATAATTGAAACAGATGGTTAAAATTTTGTTTTTTAACCTGGCTTCTAATTTGTAAAAGACAAAGTTGTTATAAAATACAATTTACATAGGAATTATGACAAAATGATCATATATATATGTATGTATGTATTTTTTTACGAGGGTTCGCAACAGCAGAGGTCATATAAACCCTCAGGGTGCCGGTGTTTTTGAAAAAACCAAACAAACATTTGTAAGTATGTCGGGTTCGAATGCGGGGCCGTTGGATTCGAACCCGGGACCTTTCCTTACAGTGATGAACGCCGAGTCAAGCACGAAACCTTGCGGCCATTGACGCCCCCTCTCTCTCAGTTTTACAGGTTACTCTACGTTTTACAAAACAAATGTATTATATACTGAGCAGAAATCTGATCTGTTATTTAGCCAATGGATATACATTTTTACTATTGGCAATGTGCTGATTCCATAAAACCTGGGCGTTTCTAGATACTAAGACAATTTTTGAGCAGATAATATCATTATGTTCTACCAGCGAATAACAAATTTATAATGATTATTTGGAAACCGTGAGATGCGGTCTGGTGTGACGTAGGTTTTAGAAAAATATTTTCTTAATATCGTGTTACGTTTCGATCTTTATTGCGATCATCTTCAGAGCTTGGGATTTATAAATATTGTTCAAATTATACAAATACTTGTAATACGTAAAAAAAATGAATTTATACAATGCAAAATATATATTTTATATTCAATCAAAGTATTTGTACTCGTAAGTATTTGTAATTATTTGTTTTCTGAGTTCTGACACAAATACTTTGAATGAGTACAAGTATTTTAATTGAATCTAAAATTTTTTATAATTATATAATTTCATTTGTCACATCCTACATATATTTGTATAATTTAAGCAATATTTGTAAGTGCGGGGCCCATCAGGGCTGCATCTCGGGCATCTCAATAAAAATAATGTTTTTCTAAACATACGTCACACAAGACCGCATCTCACGGTCTCCAAATAATCATTAACTATCGGTCACTAAATACCACACTTATTTTTATAATTTTGACATTTTATGTAAATATATTGGATATAATACTTTTAGTGTAGTGCACTGTTTTTTAAATTTTCCAATGTACTATTTTATTGATGACATCGGACTCTCAATGGACAGAGAAAACGTCCATGTTAACAGAATTCCATGTCACCAAAAAAAAAAAAAACTAAGAATGGAAGATATAGAGCGACTCCTGATGATCACAGGAGACAATGGAATGTGAAATACAATACGAATGTCGATGCCAATTGAGTCGATCAATTAGCGAGCACAAAAACACATCTGAGACAGTCAGCAGGCTGTGATGGCAATCTAAACCGTGTTATGGCCAAAATCAAAATGCCTAATCGACACTTACAATTAGTTACAAACTGACAAGGATCCTTTGTCTAAAAAATAACCTTCAGCTAATGGAATATTGGATATTGCCACTCGAACAGTAAAGAACGGAAGCAAGTGACAAAATTGTAAGATCAATAAATTATTGAGGTTTCCTGTGTCTTTGTTACGCTTCATGTCACCTTTTAAATGAAGAATTTTTACTTAATGGATGACGTTCATAATAGTTGCTTCAATTTTGTTTGTTACAAAGTTTAGAGTTTTAGTTATAATTTATTACTTAAAAGTTTTTTTCATTATAAAATGCTTCCAACAGTTCAAACATTATTATTGTAATAATAAACAAAAATTATGAATTATTAAATAAATAAAAGAAATTAAATCTTACAAGGATTTAACCAATATGTCAACCAGTTTTACTTACTGTTAACCTGGAATGAATGGAAATGGTTTATATATATATTTATATATATATAAACTGGGAAATTAAAAATTAACATTAATAGATTAAATTTCACGGATTTGTATCGTGTACTATTTGATTTTATTTACCGATTAACAAGGCTTTTTTTCGGGATTTTTATTTCTTTTTTGCGATGACTCCCTCACCTTTTTCGTTAGCAATGCTTCTTCATTTGATCAACGCTCTTTTGTCTCCCTAATTCATTATACGTTATGCAGATTCCATGCAAATAATAAGTCCTGGAAAATCTTCTCTTGATTACTTATTCCTTTTTTTTCTCGGTCACCTTCCTCGAATCTCTCGGTTCACGAAAATCAATCAAATTAGACCCGCTCTTTGGAAGAAAAAATAGAACATTAGTGTGTAAAGAATAAATTTATTTAGGTTAAGTGGTTTTTTTTATAACTTAGTAAATGTAATCAAACAAATGATATATCCATAAGAATTTTTTTTTTCAAAACTTCTTATTTTGGGGGAATATGGGTCAAATCCACACCGTAGAACGTCGATGGCTATAATAAACACATCTTACGTAACTTTTGCCCAAGGTTTCACTGTGAAATCCCTGTCTGCTCATTAAGAAAGACGTGAACAAGGGGAGACGGAGTTTAGCTATAAAACCATTACTGGGATGTGTGACTGATGAGGGTCAGGACTTGAGGGAATGCAACTTGTACTTATACTGCTCCCCTGGGCGCCACCTATGGACAACACGTCTTTTCTTTCTTTCACAGTAAACCACAAAGTCGAGACGAAAGTATTGAATAGAAAAAATGGTGTTCGAGCCTTTGGGACGGACCTGTTCTCATTGGAAGTAACCTTTTCCAATCTATTAGGTAAAACAAATGTTTTCTGTTTGTTAACGCATCAATTTCCGAGCTAAAGTTAATTTCAATTTGGACTAAATGGACCAAAGGAATTCGAACTAGCCTGTAAGCAGATTATTAGACATTATACGGTGCCTAATAAACCGATCATCGTAGCAGGACTAAATTGATTCTATAAATAATCCGCCTTGGTACCATAATGCAGAAAACGAAATTAATATGATTATTGATCCCGCCATTTTCTGAAGATTATAACATTTAACTCTACTCTTTAACTGAGAATAAAATATTGCGAAAAAATCGACTAATTTAATACACATTATGAGAGAATTTCTACCCAAATTTAACCAACAAACAAGAGACAAGTTTTCGCACGATTTATTTTTACTTTGCTTGAAAAGTATGCGTTTCAAAATTTTATTTACACGTTTAATGCTTGTTAATGTTGAAACATATTGTTTACTTTAATTTTGTCGCTTAGCAATTTTCGAAATGATACAATTCTCTACGGTTTGACCTATTCCATGATTGTCTATCAATATATAAAAGCTAATAATATTTACCAAATAACTTTTTTTGGGGTTTATCCGAAATTGCATAATTTTAATTAAAATATGGAAAAAATCATTCTACGTATATTCCTACTTTGATATTTTGTAAACTATTCTACATTTTTGTCCATTATGAAGGTGCGTAACATCTTATTGTAGCTATTCTTTCTACAGATTAGCATGCTATTTTAATTTCTGAAGATACTTTGTTACTTTTAAGTATGTTATTAGATATTATTTATTTATTTGAGAAGAATAAGAAATTTGCGAACATATGTATTTTTGAGGGAAAGTGGCGGGGCCCTATGCGTCCTCTACAGCATACTCCATTTGTGAACCATACCTCCTGAAAAACATTATTGTCTATGTTGATGGAAAAATGTTCACGAAAAATCCATTTACCTTTACTTTAACAAATCTTTTTCATTAAGAAAAACAATACGGTATTGTTCAGAAACTGGAAGAAATAATTATTAATTTTACCAAGAATAACAGTTATATAAAGAACTTGTAATTCTCTCTAGATTGCGAAAAGGTCATATCAGGTTAATTCAGGATAGACTTTTAATAGGCAACCTTTCAACTTGTCCTCGATGTACGCGAAGTGGAGAACGCATCATTTTGACAGTAAAACATATTTTGGTCGACCGCCCCACTTTACAGCCCTTTAGGCAAAGGCTCAACCTTTCGAAAGATTTACGGGAGTTACTGGGTTCCCAGTGTTTCTTTCGAAGATAACTTTTCAGTTTTCTCAAATTAATTATTATTTTATAATGAGGCCTTTTTCCAAATTATTTTTCCACTGAATGCCAGCTAATGTCTGCATAAGAGTTGTGCGCGCATGATTTCTTTTTTCAGAAGTTTTTGAGGAGGCTGCCGGAGCGGCAAAATAAAATGGAAGACAATACAAATTGCGGGGTAATGCACTGCAATGCCCAAGATCTCAATTTTAATAAGAAAAATAGTTCCTTAAAAAAAAAGAAGGAAAAAAAGTTATTGTGTTTTGTTTCTTATTATTGTTATGTAGAATTAGTAATCATACTTGAATGGAAGAATAAAAGGATAAAGATGAGCCTATAATCGTGCTGAGACTGTTGCAAGTCTGACTCCATTATTATTATTATTACCCATACAAGCCTATGAGGAAATTTTAAATTGTGGAAAAAACTCACAATTTTAATTTAAAAAAAAGAAAAACCAGAAATAAATTTTATAATTTTGTTAAATTTAATGTAATTTGGTCTTCCGAATTAAGAATTTGAAAAAGAAAATCAAAGCTTGGATGGCAATAGGATAAATTAGGTTACGAGTGAATGTTTAGAGTCAGAGCTTTATAGCACTCCGAAGAGATATAGCTAACCTAAAATAGAATGTTTGGATGTTAGGGCGTGAAATGACCTTAGCCGTTAAAACGCCCTTAAAAATTAATAATAATAATAACAGTTATAACAATTGTCATAAAAAAGGTATTAATTTAATAAGTTGGTCTTATGTTGTGTACACAGTGAAATATTTAGTTTAAAATAATTAAATAAATTAGTTTAACAAATTATTAATAAATTGACAAGGTAACAAGTTAACAGTTTAATAAACTAACAAATCAGTAGATTAATAGTTAAATATTTTAATCAGTTTATAAGTAACATATAGTTAAATAAGTGAGAAGTTTGAAATTCAGAAGGATAAAATACATTTTATTCTTCTTTGCTTTCAAGATCGTAGATCATACGTGCCGATTGAAGCATAGTTTCGCTGTAGACGTTTTGAGAAAAAACTTTTTGGGTCCTGTATTTTATCTCTTTCCAAATCCATGGCATTTCAACTAAAACATGCAAGTCTGTGAGCCTTGTGTAACTTGGAGCGGAGGTGGCTAGTCTCTTAATGTTTGTCATGCTTGTGTAGCTCCAAGTAGGGCAAGGGTACAATAGTATTGGTTTCACTATCACTTTGTAAATAGCTCAATCAACGATGATTCTCAACTTGAAGGGGAAAAGAGTCTTAATCATTATTTTTCCTCTCTTTATCAACGACTTAATATGTTCACTGAAGTTCATGGAGTACGTTTATGAAATTTGCTGGTCTCTAGGTTTGGGAAAAGTATTTTAGAATCATTATAGTATGCTTGTCAACATTGAACAAAAAATTATTTTTCCTAGTTCTCGCTATTAAAACTCTTATTTATATATTAATTATTGATTCACATTTTATTGGAAATTTAGTTTTCAATAGTATCAACGGATTTTGAAGTTATCATTCTTTGAAGCAAGATCGTAAAATCTTAAAAAATCAGACAAAGTAAAATAATTTGTAAAGTGTTCAGCTTCGGAGCATAGTTAATTAAGACTTTTTGTTTCTTTTTTGAATGTAGAATCTGCTAGTAAAGTTTGTAACACGAGTAGCCACAACACTCTGTTTATAAATATACCCAAGCTTCTTTTTTCCTTTTGTATAATATCTCTTGTGCACATGGTTGGTTGTATTGTACGGGTCTTAGTTTGGATAATGGATGGTTTGGAGCTTAGGCTTTCAACACATCGAGCTAATTTTTTGATAATTAAGTTTCATCATAACAAATGGCAAATATAAAGGAGTATCAGTCCGGATTATTGGGCAATAACTCTAGAATAGTTATTTCCACAATAATAATTTATAATTAATTAGGTGTCGTGGTCCGTGACCAAATAAATTCTTTTTCAATTAATTAATCTTTAAGTAAGGTATTCGTTGAAATAAAAAAGCCAGTGTCGTAAGGAGGATTCGAACTCACGACCTACGGCTAAATACGCCGCAGCTCTACCACTTCAGCCATTGTGACTTCGATCCGATTTTATCTCACCAATGACTTACTTAAACTTAATAAATTGAAAATGATACGAAAACTAATAAATGTAATGAGCAAAATGAAGTATACTTCAGTAGAGTTCTTCGTGGCCATTTCATTTGTCGCCTAGAATCCAATGCGATTTCATGACATTTGAAAAATGGCAAAAAGGAGGGCAACGTCAAAAGGTGGGGTTGAGAAGGGAAGTTGGTGTCCGAGTGACGATAGCTCAAGTGGTAAAACAGCGGCGTATTTAACCGAAGATCGTGGGTTTCGAATCCCGCTTTTGACACACTTTTTTATCTCAACCCATACCATACTTAAAGATTACTTAACTGAAAATAATTTATAATATTAAGAAGCTATTTGATTTGTTGAAAGTGAAAGACAAAGCCGAGAAATAGGCCTATACGTAAAACAGCTCCTAATGGTTGATTGTTAGATTGTGTGGGAGGAAATAAAAGGGTTTGTAGGAATATACTTGTTTTATTTTTACCAGTGTTTACAATTTGTGTTAAATGGAAAGCGTATAAAATCACAAAACTGAAACTAATTTATAAATTAATATATATATAAAATAATAAAGCCAAAGCCATTAACTATCAAAACATAACGCGTATAATATTTTTTTTTCTTAAGACACATTTATTAATTTATTATATTTAGGTGAACCGGAGTGAAATAGTTCCGATTTATTAGATAAATGCTTATGTTTAGTGATTAATGTTTACTTCTGATATTTCATTCTCCCAAATGTTTGAGCAATTAATAGACCGTCCGATCAACTCGGCTCCAAGTTGTACGGAAGGAGGTACAACTGGTGTGGTCGTTGAATTTCGAAAGGAGGGTGTTCAGGGGCATTGAAGGCGTGGGTGGGATTTTAGTACGGTAAATCTTGCCCACTCCCAACTTGCCCAAGGCGGTGGCTTAAACTACAGTTAGGCCACTCTCCGGCCCTCCCCGCAAACTGGCAGCTCCTTCCTACAAACGCTCACCGACAACTTGGCGAAGCCCGTCGCGAAGTTTTTCAATATCATACAAGCAGGGTGACTACTTCTGTAAACATGCCCGACGATTTAGTACAGTTCGTTACATACACCTTAGGCTCCGCCATCATCTATTTCTTTCCAAATTGCTAAGTTCGTTCTCCGACAATGTGAAAGCGGCTACCGCCTTTACTTAACCTCCTACTTTATTTATTACCCCCACCTTGTAAAACTTTTACCAATTACTTTCTCAATCTCTGTTTTCCAGTAGCTGAGAATAACTTGAAATAGCAATTTAATTTTATATTGGAATATTTAAAAAATTATAATTATCATTTTTATGTTGTGATGAGAGATGAAGCCAATGAACATAAGTACCTCAACATATATTAGCAAAGATCGTAGAACGGAACTTAGACAAATTCATCTATATTTACGAGAATTTATATTTTAATACTTAGTTAAGGACTAGATCCAAAAAATATAAATAAATACTAATTGTAAAACATGTAGTCTACATGACAAGTTCCTTTTGGTTTTTGTCCCCTAGCCTGTAACTCCGATAGGGTAATTGAACTCTCACCCTTTCTGTACGGCAGAATTCTTTTTATCAGTTTGGAAAATATAGTTTTATGTACAACTAAATTAGAAATAAACAATATTCTGAACCATATCGAGCACTACAGAAATTTATATCTTGAAATCTTGAGGAAGAAACTGAATATTTTCTTTCTTGCTAGCACCAGCCCTAATGGATTATTAATATAAAATTAAAATTTAATATATTTCTCGATGTATGAATCATTCTTCTTTTGTGGATTAATATATTATTGATTTACGAAGTGAAATGTTTTGTTTTGTATCATAACTTATCTAGTTATTATTTTATTTTTTTAAATTTCGTTCAGCTTTACTAAAATATCAACCCTTTGTTAATGTGCATTAATAAACATTTATAAAACTTATGTCAATTATACGTCTTCCATTGTGTTATAACTTCTCAAAGTGTATACCAATTGTACCAATTGCTGTGTTTTTTTGTATCACATGTCTGGTTTGTATGTGCTTTTAATGTTTTTTTTGTTAATTCGTACCCATAGTTTGTTGAGCTTTATCAAAATAATGGAAGTATTTCTTAAATAAGAAGTTAACCTTGAGATTATTTATATGTAAATTACGGGAAGGGTCTGTCTAAGTTGTACAGTGTACATTGACAGGCCGAAAATTCCATCCAACCTTTTGTTTGTTATCTTGATATAAACAATTCTGTCCTTAATTTGTCTCATTGTTTTTATCAATAAATATTTGTTTATACTAGGTTTTCAATTGGGAATATAATTAGAATTATATAATTGGCGAGGTTTAATTTGTACAGAATTTAAAGTGTTTATTCAGCCTCATTTGATTTTTGAAGGAATAAACTGTTTTGTTTTTATATCTGTTATCTTAATTTTAAATTTGAAACTTAAAAATGTCACTTAGTGCTGCGGGTGTTGCGTAGTGTGGCACTTATTGATCATCGACGATCCGCCAGGTATGCGGCTGTTACCATCGCAGTTCCCTAAGAACAGTAAAAACAGTGAGACGCTTTTAAACGTTTTCAAGAGACTGGGTCGTACCATGGAAGACCAAATTCTGGATGCCCTGGGATAACAGAATCGTTTTTTGACTTTGAGAATTTTGCGAAACCGGCAACTTACAGCTGTTCATACGATCTATCAGCTCTGAAAGTTCTAATTGTACAAATTTCAGAACGCACTGCTCGAAGAAGATTGCATCAGGATGGACTTTCGCCCCGTAAGAGGACCAGAATTGACGAGAAAACCCAGAGTTGCACAGCTCGCATTTGCTCGAGAATAAAGCCATTGGTTTTTGGACGATTGGTCTGTTGTACTTTTTACAGATGAGTGCAGATTTTCTCTACGACCTCCAGATGGGATTGGAAGAGTGTGGAGAAGGCGAAATGAAAAGTAAGAAACCTGTAATTTTTATCAGAGCCAACCTTTTCAACTGCTGAATGAAGGTATGAGCGAGATTTTCAATGGAAAGTCGCAAAGAGTTGGTTGTTGTTCGTGACGGTCACTCGCTATGTGGATGAAATTTTGTAACATCATGCGTTGTCAATTCCTCGGTGAAATCTGCGACACTCCTATTCCAATGCACGATAATGGGGGTAGCCACGATCTTTGTGTTAACCCTGTTCACTCTGTTCGGTCCTGTTAGATCGAGAAAACTGATGACGTAGACCTGTAAGAATCGGTCAGTTAATATTGCTCGACCTAACCGGCCAGGGCCAACATCCGTTAGCACGTAGATAACCAACATGGCAGCCATGAATTTAACAGCTATTTTTGTTTACACGTATTTTTATTTTTTAATAAGAATTAATTAAATCAGACCAATTCATTTCTTTTGGTAATTTCTGACCTGTCCTTATTCTCCCAATCATAATAGATACATAGATGGCATTTTGAGTTGATTAACTTTCCTGTTCTATTAACTTCTGGCATGTTACAATTTAACACAAAGAAAGCCTTTAAGGACTGTCATAGCTTTATTTTTGCATCTACCAATTGCCAGGCGCAGCATTGTGGAAAAATGAACGATTAACATTCTAAGAAAAGAAAGGGGCATTCATGGTGTTCACATTTCTCTATTCGAGTCAACACGAGTTAACATCTTACAAACATCGTGAATAGCCCTAATGCCGTGTCCACATGACACTCGGATAGTACAAACGTACCTTGAACAGCATAACATCAGGATCTTAGAAACCCATCGGACATTTATGGGAAACCTCAAAAGGCGATTTATCGTCGTTTTAAACATAGAATGACAACTTATTAGTTGAAACTATATTACGCACTATTAATGACCTACTGAGCTGATTTGTTGATTGCCAAGAGCAAACAACAATTGAAATGGAGCTGAGTCGGTAAGAAAATAAAATAACGTTACATTTAGCCAGGTACTTACTAGACGAAAATACGTTATTGCTAAAACGACAGATGATGGCTTTGTATGCATAATGAAGAGTAACGTGCTTTATCTTTATGAGTTGATTTTCCAATTTTGTTTTGATAGTACTCTGATAAGAGGGAGCTATAAATAATTAATTCCGCTAAATAAATTTCCAGGCCTGTATTAGAGCCACGGGTAATTTATTATTGAATCTCTTCCACCAGCCAGCAGCCCCCTCCCCCAAACCATTTCTTTTTCTTTTTCTTTCTCTTTTTATATTTTGTTACGCAGAGACATTTGTAATTCAGAATGCCCGCTCGCACTCGTCTTCAACCTTCGAATAAATCAACTCGAATTTATTTACGAACCACGCTCGGGTATTAAATTGTGGTAGATTTCCCGGTTTCAAATTTTTATCGCCTCTCCCCGACCCGATGAAAGGGGATATTTTCCAACTTGTTTTATTACACGGAATAAGGGAATAATTTAAGCACACAAAATGAAAGACAGTTAGATCAAATTTTTTTAAACCATTTTTTTGTATTTTGATTTTTTGAAATTAAAATTCAACGATAAAAATGCACACAATTAGTATCAAACATTTGTCTCTTTTAGTTTATTTAGTTTACCACCACATTCAAACATTAACCTCTGTATAAATAAATAAACATATTAATAATACTTTGTTACATACAAAATACTGTGGATTGTTACATTTGTAAGAATAATCAACACATTATTAAAATATAATACATTTTTATTTTATTGTTAAGCAGTTCTATCACGAATAAACTAATTTTGTTGTTCTGATACTGATAATTCAAATTGCGAGAAAATTTGATAATAATTTTCGAAGAAAAAATAATTTTAGTTGAAATGAAAATAGTTGAAATTGAAAATGAAAATTCCGTAAAAAAACAAGGAAAAATGAAATTTCTGGTGGTGAGTAAACAACATTTATCTTAGCTCATATCATAGCTTATAACCTTTTATAATTGTTGATAGTAACAAGTTACTGAAAACAATGAACTAATGTGTAGAGATTAGTGACCGTTAACGGATAATTATTCGGATATCGTGAGATGTGGTCTGGTGTGATGTAGGTATCAGAAAAACATTTTCTTTATCGTGCCAAAGTTTCGATCTTTTATTGAGATCATCTTCAGGGCCTGGGATTTACAAACATAGTTTACATTTAGAAAATACATATAGAATTTGGAAAAGTGAATTTATACAATGCAAAAAATTACATTTTATTTTCCATCAAAGTATTTCTACTCGCTCAAAGTGTTTGTCTTCTGTGTAATTGTGCCATGTCGTGTTGAGAGTGCCAGTGAGATTTTACTGTTTCATGTGTATATATGTTGGATTTTAAAGTGGTGGGGAAGGAAGTGGGTATAGAAGAGAGAATTTTGTATAAGTCGTCGGCTTCTTTGAGGTGAAAAGAGCCGACAAAGGGAAACAATGTGTTGGTAATGTTTTGGGCCACTTTATTCTTTCAGGATTATATAGAAAGGGATAAATGGGAAAAAGAAAATTAGTTTGTTGGACAATTAGACAATAAGCCGACGACTTATACAAAATTCTCTCCTCTATACCCACTTCCTTCCCCACCACTTCAAAATCCAACATATATTCCTTCTTTACAGCTCAAATCCTCGGGGTCATCTGCAGGTCGTGCAATTAACACGAAGGAGCCTCTCGGATGACCTTGGGATTAAATCCTATCTAGCGGTTTTAAAGACGATATTCGCGCTGAAGAGAAACTTGCTGCTTCATATCTGAACTTTGCTTCTATGTACATGCTGGATATTTTTAAATGAATGCCATTCGCTCCCCTATTGTAATTACCAAGGTATCTCATTAAACCTAGTAATTAGACAATTTGGCTATTTGAGGTTTCCAACGAATGGCTTTGTTGAAAGAAACGCTCTATAACTATGAAATATAAGTACGTTTGTTAATGTACATCGAATGTTTGCGAATGGAGACCATGTTGATTTGGAATAATAACGTTTTTAAATATTGCTTTTAAGGTATTTAATATGATACTTACAAATATTTGGCCTACAACAGCCCGTATACGAATTTGTCTATAATTAACAATATTACTTTTATATCTACTTTTAAAAACCGGAACTATACTTTTAAGTACACGAGAAAAAATCCTTATTGACAGGGATTTAGAAAAAAAAAACTTAAATTTATTAAAAATTGTTGTTTCACCAACTTAAATAAGATATTTATTTATTTAACAAATAAATGTAGATAATTTTATGTGATTTTTCCCTTTAGTCGCATGTACAATTGAGGATTTTATTTTTTTGCTATGGGAGTTTCGTTATTTTTCTGACCTCCACTTCAAGTAGAATTATCGTCTAAACATCGTAAAAAGTGTTTCTCCTGAACGGTAAAAATATTTTACGTCCACATTCGTTATTCCTGTGTTACAAATGTGCACATCTGCGGGTGAAAAACCGTTTCAGTTCATTAGAAGCGATAACCGGCGTTGTTCCATCGTCGGCCCGCAAAACCAAATAAAGGCAAAGCCCCCATCCTTCACAGTAAACGCGCTTCCATATCAAACTATCCAAGTTGGGGAAACATCCCTCTGGGCAATCAAAGGGAATAAATAACCTCTCTAAACATCGAGCACGTACCTAGAACAACACAAGGGCGGTAGACTTGTCTTTTATTAGGCCATGATATTCCGGAAAGTTTAATGCTTCCTTCATATCCTGAAAACCTAGTTTGAATTAAATTATAATTCAAAATTATCTCGGCGGAGTAATTTTTACAAAACTAATTTGATTGCAGAAAAACACCAAACAACACCTCTTGAATATAATTCAATTTGGTGTTTTAAAGACGCCATTCGTCTATGACATAAATTAAATACATTTCTCTCTTCCGATAACTTCAAAAGCAAATAAGTCTGACGTAATTTACAAAATAAATTGTTTAAATTCTCCGACAACGTACATCGGTTTTACATCCCAATATTTCGATAAGAGTGCAAAGCCACATATCTATGACCTCAAAAAACCCAAACATAATCGTACAGCACGGGCTACCATTTTGAACACCAACGTGATTTTGATTTCAGCCATCCAAAAATATCACACAGAACAAAACAAATTTAAACGTAACTTTTTAGAAATGGTTTACATCAACAGAGATAAATACAGCATCAATTACAGAGCATGTAAACTCAGCCGGAGATATAATTAATAGCCGCTAATATCATTAATCCAATTCAATATCAATAACGTATATACCACACGAAATATATAATACAGTACTTGAAGCAATTATTACATTCTACACATCAAACATTTCTACATAAGGGGTATTCATGATGTTTGCGTTCACCCTGTTAAGTCTGTTAGATCCTGTTAGATCAAGAATAATGGTGACGTAGGCTTGTTAGAATCTGCTAGTTAACATTGCTCGATCTAACAGGCCAGGGCAAATGTTAAATCTTAGGTCGAAAATGTAGTCACATTGCTATCCGCTAGGGATACAATGTTGCTATAAGCAACATTGTAGCCATGATTTAACAGCTGTTTTTTTGTTTACACGTATTTTTATTCTTAAATACGAATTAATTAAATCAGACCAGATTCATTTGTCAATTTCTGACCTGTCCTTATACTCTCATAGATACATTCCTTATCCTACGAAGTTGTATGCTGTTAGATGTTATAAAAGGTAGGTATGCCGCCACGAATTGAAGCGTGTCATTTGTTGGTAGTTTTCGAGTGCATAGATAGCATTTTGAATGAAGAAGTTGATTAATTTTTTTTATCAACTCCTGACGTCTTTCAAGTTAGCACAAAAGGAAACCAAAATAAACAAGCAACAGCCTTTAAGGACTGTTATACGCTTTACACCTGGTTCGCCACGTGCAGCATTGCAGAAAAATTAACGTTTGGCATGCCAAGAAAATAAAAGCGCATTCAAGCTATTGATAACTTTAAAGCACCTCCACGGATCCACCGGTAAACTGACAAAGCAATAAGCAAGCACAAAACAATAATAAATTAAAACTATAAATAGGAGCTATAAAATGAAACATTTAAAGAGTTTTTGTTGAATCGACTTACCCCTTATTTCTTACTTATCATGACACGTTAGAGTTGATGATGAATGTTGATCTGGGCGTCGGTGAACTCACGCTAAACCGGCGTAGAGTCATTTCGGTCTTTCTTCACTCGCGGCCGAAAGTAGCCCAAGGCTGAAATGCTTACAGGACAATTCGCCAGTGAAGACAGACCCAATAAAAGTCCCTGTGCCGGTTCAGCATGTAATAACATATCCTATAAATCTTGTTCGTTTAACATAACAGAAGATTTACTTAGCCTTGGTTGTAATTCCTTGAATCTCGTTAAAATCCAGATATTAATCGGTGAAAAAAAATCCCATATTGGATCGAACGCAAAAGGCTTGTTTTTTCCGCAAATCGTACAATTTGGTGCAAAAGAAAGACAAAACAAACAAAAACAAGCCTTCAAGGACTGTTATATTAATTTAAACAATATTTAGCAAGGAAGATGATCTCAATAATGATCGAAACGTTGACACGGCAAACAAACAGTTTTTCTAACCCTACGTCACATCAGACCGCATCTCACGATCTTCAAATAATCAGTAATTAGCGGTCTCTAAATGGCACACGTTTTACAGAAATTATATGAAGTCAATAAAACTTATTACTACATATTTGCAGACCGGTAATAACAAGATTACATTTTAATTTTTAAATAGCTTATTTTGTTTTAAAAAAAGTACAAATATTACTTTATTTACATAACTAGTTATTTAATTTAATTATCTTTAGAGACTTGACCAAGGATATCATCAATTTGTTTGAGAAGAGATTTATTCTCGCTGAGCATCTTGGTGAAGGCTCCGTGTAAATGGTTGATCTATTGTTAAAAAAACTCGATGTTATAACCCACCAAAAATATAAAAAATTTCACATCTAACCTGAAGGTATGGCGGATGTGGCATATCGTTTAGTCGGTATGTTGTCACCGTCCCATCCGACATCCCAACGTGAAGAGACTGTAAAAGTAAATTTATAATTTTGTTTAATATATTTTACGAAATCTCTTACCGTTCCGTTTTTAATAAAAGCCGCCGTTGTGAAATACGCTTCTTCGCTTCGTTCTTCTCTATTCATAGGATCAAGAATACTTCTACTTATATCCCATAGAGAAAATTCTTCTCTGCTGAGAATCACCAGGCAACTCGAATGGCTCGGGGACCAAAGCGCGCATAATATGGCACTCTAAGAAAACATTTATTATATTTCGTTGTTTTTAATTTACTGTCGCCATTACCAGCAAAGTAGTGCGAAGAGTTATCACTGGCTCGTTAATCCCCTTCACCCAGATTTTCGTCATGAAGTCCGTCCCGTGGCTCAGGAACACAAGAGAAGTAAAGGGAGAATGCTTCATACCCAAAACCGGGCCGCAATGAGCTGGAAGGATTTCCATGTCGCCCAGAACTTCCCTCGTTTTACACTGATAAAAATCAATATTACGGCATTAGCACCTTGTTCTCATATTTATTAAAGTATAATGATGTTTAAAATTTGAGGTCAATGTAACAGTTAAACAATTTTTATTTCATATTATCAATTGTAAGTTCAAAGTTCTAATTTTGACAATGTTTGTCGACAAGTGTTTCAATTGTGAATAAATGCGTAAGTCAATTTTTCGTAGGAATTCAGAAACGATGCCGAGGTTTTTCCTTTTTTCTACAAAATATTTAAGGTAAATCTCTCTCTTTCTCTCTCTCTCTCTCTCTCTCTCTCTCTCTCTCTCTCTCTCTC
>CM077108.1:2085745-2103995 GCA_039619505.1 Cimex hemipterus
TCTCTCTCTCTCTCTCTCTCTCTCTCTCTCTCTCTCTCTCTCTCTCTTGATTGTTGGACAATTAGACTATGCGAAAAATATTTGATGTGTGGAATGTAATGTAATATATATGTTGTCTGTATTGAATATGATTAGTGATATTGGCGTAGCTGCGACTGAGTTTGCATGTATCTGTTCTGTTATTGATGTTATGTTTATCCTTGTTGATGTAAACCATTTCTAAAAAATTACGTTTAAGTTTGTTTTGTTCTGTATGTAGTATTTTTGAAGACAAAATTGTGTTGGTGTTCAAAGTGGTGAGTAGCGAGTGCTGTAGGATTGCAGAGATGATCTCATCCGGTAACTTCAATACAGATAACATACATATATCATTACGTGTGTAGAGATTAGTGACCGATAATAGATAATTATTCATATATCGTGAGATGCGGTCTGGTGTGATGTAGGTATCAGAAAAACATTTTCTTTATCGTGCCACGTTTCGATCTTTTATTGAGATCATCTTCAGGGCTCAGTGTTTGTCTTCTGTGTAATTGTGCCATTCGTGCGTGTCGTGTTGAGAGTGTCAGTGAATATAAAATATATTTTGCATTGTATAAATTTACTTTTCCACATCGTATATGTATTTTCTAAATGTAAACTATGTTTGTAAATCCAAGGCCCTGAAGATGATCTCAATAAAAGATCGAAACTTTGGCACGATAAAGAAAATGTTTTTCTGATACCTACATCACACCAGACCGCATCTCACAATAGTGAACAATTATTTATTAACGGTCACTAATCTCTGCACATTTCTATCATTGTATAAATCTCCAAATAATCATAAACTAACTGTACTAAACACCACAGACTTATATCTAGAGTATATTTCATTGAAAATTTATGCCATCTTAACTTCTTGTACTCACATATTTGAAACATTTTGGTCATTACGTAACGCTTCATTAGAAAAATTTGTACCGTGAGTATGGATCCTTCATTCGTTGTAATATAATATGTCCTTGGATCTGTCGGGTGAAGTTCGATCGTGTGACAAATGTACTGTCTCCGTAGAAAGTTATGTTCCGCTTCATCCTGTCCGGTGTTAAGTCGCGTGCAATAGACGTCCTTGTGAGGCGTTCTCGTATAAGCCAGTTCAGCAAGTTCTGCGAGGACGATTATTTTACTAAAGTAGCCGAAAAGACCATCAATTACGTTTTACTTTTATGATTCTGTCCCTCGGGGTCCCACAGTAGCACTTCGCCGCTGTGTCCGACGGTCATTAATCTTTCTGTGATCTTTCCCATTTCTTCATATTGGATCCAAACCGCGGCCCATTCTGGCTCCTTGACAACTCTGCTCGTCGCTCTGAGTATAAGTAAAAATTGCCCTTTTACAATACATTTTCGTGTAGATATTATAAATTATAGTTCTAGAAAAAATTAAACCCGCCGGAGTTATTGGCATCAATGACTTCTTAATGATTGCTTCCGCACAACTACAACTCTACTACAATTGTAACCATTAATTGTTTATAAAATGACATTGTGCCATTTGTTCGTTGGGTTCTTTGGAAAAAATATTTACTAAATAATCATCATTAGAATTTTTTCTTTGGAATTACTTTAAAAATTATGTTTGTGAAAATTTATAGCCCATAAATAATCGGCAGGTGGTTCCGAACTTTTCTTTCTTTTCAGTTTTAAATTTCATCTTATAGTATGACACTTTTGGTTATTTAGCTACATGAATCGCTGGTATTTGGTATTTACCTCAAAGAGTACCTCAGTGGAGAATTTGAAACATTAATAATAGTGAAAGATCTTCTTCTTCTTACATAACACCCAATATTTGACTATTGAGAATAATAATAATGTACATAATATTTTCAGTGAGATGCTCATCATGAACTATAGAGAAAAGTCCTTTCACCGACTAGACGCCCTTAGCATTCCTTTGCCATGAAAAATGTAAACTCCGAAAAGGACTCGAAGAACAGTTTGATCTTTGTTGCTTCTCAGAAAGTGAGCTTGATGGTGGCTCTATCCTGTAGTTGTGGTAGCAGTTCTTAGACGCATGTACCGATTTAGGTCTTATATGTACTGTCTTATATCTAAGCATCTAAACCATAATTTATCCATGATGCTTAAGCACCACATCATCAGGCATGCATACCCATGAGTTGCGAGGAAGGAGTATGGCCTTACTACGTCACGGTCCAGTCACGAGGATAACTCGCTACTATGACCACCATAGTTAGTTATCTATTAAAACGAGAGTTAAAGACCATTTACATAAATTGAAACAAAACTCAAGTTCAATTTTTCATTTAACTAAAACCCTGTTTCCGTTGTCTTCAGTTAGATGAATAATAGTTTTTCTGCTCATTTACAGCAGTCACAAACTACAACCAGTTCGTTTTATAAAATCGGCCTAAGTCCGTTAAACGTTGAAATTATTTGTATATATTACAAATTTGTAATTATAAGGCTTCGCAGTTTTGCATTGATCTATCATATGGATTTGCAGGAATTTAATTAGCAATTTTATTACACGGCATTGCTCATAAAATTTAACTAATGGTTGGTTCATAAATTTATACACGGTTTTCCTCAAATAGCGTCAGAACAAGACACTTAAATTTTCTGTAGTTTATTTCGAATTATGTATATTTAATTTGGTAGTTACGTTAATTACAAAATTCTGATTTTAATGTAAACCAAATTAATCAAGATCAAAAATTCATGAGTTTTTATTAAAAAATATTCAGTTATGATGGCTAGGAAGAAAAACACCTAAATAAATTTATTTAAAACAAACAATTTATTACATAGTCGTGCTCATAAAATTTAACTAACAATTTATTTCAGGGTTTTGCTCAAAATAATGCATAAGAACAAAAGAGGCGTTGCCATTGTGATAGTGATTATTGTGATACTGTACGTGGCGTGCACTTGACGTCGCATAGTGGTGCACACCCTACCAAAACATAAGAAGGCGTCATCGCATCGGGTGTGTTTCCGGCTTAAAGTCGAACGACTAGAAAGTTTGTAAAAATTGAATTATTTGAAAATATTTAGGCAAGCCGTTGCAAATACGATATACGGTTGCCTTTGCTTTTACTTTTTGACGTTTCACTTATACAGAGCCTCTTATCTAGTTATTTATCTGTTTGTGGTAATATTTTTATAATAATTTATTAGTATGTTCGATTTAAAGAGATGATTTTTCACTACAAACTTACCTGAACAGAGGGATTATGGATGTTTTGTGCGTTCTTATGTCAACAATAAGGACCTCCCCCAACTCGGTGGTGAATGCGAGATAACGAGGTTTGCTCCTGCAAAAGTCGAGGCAAGTTATTGGGCTTTCTACTTCGAGTCGCCTCTCGGGGCTTTGAGGATTTTTCGCGTTCCAACAGCATATCAATCCTTTTCCCCCTCGATTCCCGTAACCCACGGCAACTATTTTCTGCAAAATTCAAAATACGCAGTTAGGTTTGGTCAAAAGAAAATTAGATTTGATTTTTTTTCGTCCTAGTACAACCATATTGGCTGGATTTACACAGATGCAAGTGACTTCTCCTGAATTGCTTTTCTTCATCTCCCACAAAATGTCCATCGAGTATCTTATAAAACGACCTGTAAAGGTGGAATGTTGGAGAAAAGATTAAAAAGCAGTTTTGACGAATTTTCTTAATGGATAGGCAAACTGTCAAATCGACCTTAGAAATCTAATTCTCATTTCAATCTTAATGTAAACTTTAGCGAGCAAATCACATTAACGAAACTTTGAACTCTAAGTTCTCTTTGATTCTAATTAGTACCAGCTGAAATACTTACTTGGCTGATGCTTTGTCATAAACGTCATTTGCTCCTGGTGAAATTTGTTTGAAGCCAAGACACGTTGGCAGTACTGAGCAGCTTCGTAAAATTTCTCATCAATGCTATCTACTGTGTTTTCCGAATCTGGGAAAAAATTAAATAAACCCTAAATTAAAACCACGAAGCAGAATAAACCCCTGTTTTATTCAAAAATTAAAAAAAGACCAGAAAGAAAAGTTATTTTTAAAACTCATTTACCGAGTTCTAAGTTTTTCTTTGATAATAGAAAAATAACTTAATCATATAAATTTCTCACTAAATGCAGGTTTTTAATAAAAGTGCAAGAAATTTCGGTTTAATTGAACAATTCTTCCGATTTTTCGTACGATGAAACGTAAAATGATTCGTGAGGTTTTCTTTTCTTGTTTGATTTTTTGTGTTTTCAGAGAATTTTAATCTATCAGACAAGTTTCGATTTCTTGCCTATGTTATTAAAATAAAGTTTTGCATATCCTGCAAAAATAGCAACAGATGATGTGCGTCAAATAACAAAAGTAACTGATAGTGATAACTCGAATGAGAATCGGCCAAATTCGTCAGACTCGTGCAACCGTTTGAAGAAAAAGGTTGCTCAGTGAATAAAATCTGGTTGATGTGGTCCTTGTCTTTTGCCCTTAGAAGGAGCGAGTAGTGGCAAGACCCCAGGCATAAAAACATTGCTCCGGGTAACAAATCAACCGGGGATCCCTCGTTGAAGAAAACATGCCACATATGTACATTTAAAATATGTATGTGTTATACTTTACCTTAACAGTCCTGTCAATATTTAGGAGGTTATCCTACATATAGCATGGGACTAAAACATCTTAATTGTCCATAGTCTGATTCTCAAATGTATTCGAAATATTTCACTATTCTGTTACCTTTACCTTTCATTAGTTTATTCCATAAAACCATCTCATTATATGTTAAAGATTCTGTCTGAATTCGATTATACTGATGTAAAGAGCATCGAAAATGCTATGTTGACCTTCTGAAGAACTGGCGTCTGTTCACCACGTTCACTGTATAATGGTTAAGACAAACATCTTACAGTAAATGAACCATATTCACCTTAATAAAAAATGGACATACTATACTAATTTTCAAATTTAGCATGAACACTGCTCTTAATAATATTAAAAAACCTTGTCATGAATGGAACAAATCTACCTCTGTAGAAAAAAAAGTAACTTATACTGACATATGTGTGCTGAAAAGAAGGAATCATCGAAAGAAAGAGACAAAACATATACAAGGACGGAAAATCAAAATGCGCGACTAAACCACAAACCCTCAACAATGTAGACAAGCTTAAAATTACTATTCGACGTATACAAAGCAACAGAGATAGCAATATCTGAAAGTATACAAACACACATCTCATGAATACAGTCAGACATCGACAAATCTCACAAAACAGAAATTTAAACTTAATAAAAAAAACAACTGAGTTTAGAATTGATCTCACTTAAATTTTTTTATAAGTCTTAAATTGAAATAGATCAAGGATAATATTGATGGCTAAAACATCCTTATTCGCTTCTTCAATAGCCTGTCTCTGCTCCGTTCGTCTATTTCTGTCTTTCATTATAAGCTATTGTTCTTTCTAGACATGTATCAAAGAATTTTAATCCGTTAGGTTTTTCTTGAGCTCGTCAAAGCAATGACTTTAGTTAGTTCCTCCATACAGGTCTCCTAGGCATCCATGTCGCCTGGTATGTTTTTTACATTTTCATAAATGTAAAACGAAAAGAGTATCGGTGTTATGTTTTTACCGCGTTTATATCAATCGATGACGATGGCGCCCAGCTTGCATTGCGAAAATAGACAGAATGAAAATCAGAAATGGAAAACTACATACATTTTTGTCTAGTTTTTCCACCGTTTCTGAAGTTTTGAAGAAATTACATTTCGGATAACCTTCTAACTGTTCAATTAAGACGAAGTTGTGACCAAAATAGTCAACGGTTGTAAAGGACGGTAGCGTCAGATTTACGGTAACTTCTAGTTGAATTGCTTCATAACTTGATTATTCCGCACTTAGCTTTTGAAATCACCGTCAACGGTATAATTGAGCTAATTTGACACAGCGGTGGGGCCGTCAAGCTTTCGTTAAAGTCCGGCGTAGGAGAAAACTTAGCAGTACTCGACTCATGATTTATTACGCAATAATGGTTGGTCATTTCGCCCCAAAGGGATAATCATTCCAACTTAATGAATATGTATGACGCCGAATGAGTTAGCCGCACTTGAAAGCAAAGGCCAATGGTTTTAATCTATGAAATAAACACATGTTAATTTGTGAGACAGAGACCCACATTCTTGGGCCTTTAGTCGAGACGTTTATGATGTCTCAAATGTGGGCCACAATTTACCACAATGAAATTTAAAAAATACTAATTTTTACTCATAACATCCGTAGATCTAAAAAATTATCTTGTTTTCTATTCAGTAAACGAGCAACGCTATACGCGAAACAACAATAAGTTACATAGTTAATACCACAGAAAAGGAAATAAACACCAAAAGACGTCGAGTTGAGATGATATCAAGTGATAACACTCCTAAATCAGAAATCATCACATAACCCACTCCCAAATTAATAGAAATGTTAAATGATGGGGTGAGTGTGGTGTTCAATACCTTCCAAAAGGATAGTTCCTACTCACAGTAAGACTGTGGTCACCTACTCCTACTTACTGTGAGTAGGAACTATCCTTTTGGAAGGTATTAACCCACTCCCTCCTTCTGAGAGCATGACTAAGTACCACTGACTTTTTACTCGTCGAGGAGAATGATTGTTAGGAACAAATCGAAAGTTGTTCTACAATGGGATTAGACAATCTTTATGTAAGGTATTGGTTGAAATGCAAAAGTTAGTGTCACGAGCGGGATTCGAACCCACAACATTCGGCTAAATACACCGCTACTCTACCACTTGAGCTATCGTGACTTCGATCCACTCGGACATCAACTTCCCATCTCAACCTACCTATCGAAGACATGGGGTTGAGATGGGAAGCTGCTGTCCGAGTGGATCGAAGTCACGATAGTTGAAGTGGTATAGCAGCGACGGATTTAGTCGAAATTCGTGAGTTCGAATCCCGTTCGTGACACAAACTTTTTCATTTCACCCAATACCTTAAATAAAGATTATTATTATTAAATTAATTGAAAGAAGTTATTTCGTCAATCGGGCCACGAAATATAATGGAATGGGATTAGAGATGGATTAGAGGTTTTGTAGCTGGATTTGGCAAATTCATTTAAAACCGAAGCATTTAAGTTGTGATTGGAAAGAAGGAAAAGATGGTACGATTAGAAACATAGAACGAGGCAGGATCTAAGATACATGATGGTAGGGTCTGGATTCTGTGTAGATTTGGTTAGATTCCAGAGTTCTATGCTGCATTGTTTTCAATATTGAGTTGTACATAACTGTGTCAAGGGAGAGTTTAGAACTGTTGTCTCTATAGTATTTTAAGTAATCAATACCGTCGGGTCTGTCCTTTTGAATCCTGTATGAGGAATCCAGGTGAGTTGTTTGTCTAGATTCAACCGTAGCTAGAGGTTGAAATTTTCCACAGAAAGGGGAGTGAGGATTTTGCAGATAAAATGATGCAACAGAGAGTGAAGCCTTTGGTCTGGGACATTTTTTGAACCATTGCTCAATAGAATACAGATATGTCCGAAGGGTTCAGTATGTTAAAATAGTGGTACGGGGTCGGGAAGAGATATCGACAGTATACACTGACAGACGTAGCGGCCCAAGGGCGTTACCCTGAGGGACTCCCGCGTCCAACCTGTACAAAGGAGACCCGTACCTGTCGGCCCAGTGGGATTTAAGAATGAAGACGTGTGTAGAGGAATAGAGCAGACCCAGGTGCCAGATTCGATCGGAAGCCTGTTCGACATCGGAAATGACTCCGGAGCAGCAGACTTTCCCCCCAAGGGTGGATACGATGATGTCAAGAAAAAAATATGAAGAATACGATCTTACCATTTTTTCTTTTCAGTTTTTTGAATGTATCAAACATATCCCATTCTGTAGCCATTGATGCTTTTTCCTTAAAAAGAACATAAATAAAATTGATAAAAGATTATGTAAAGATCGAAAATAGAATTACAACGCAACATTCCGTCTGTCTGTAAAGTTCTTACGTTATTAATTTTTGTATATTATTGCATTTATCTCAACTAAAACCGTCAGTTAATTGAAAGATATTAATTCGTCATGTGGAACACTAAAACTAGAAAATTATATTTATTGTATAATAATTTATTTTTCTTTTTAACTAAGGGTTTTGGTTGAGATTAAAAACCTGAGATAACAATAATAATTAATTGGACTAATTTATTATGGTCGATTATGACCACTAAGCAAATATCGATTATCAATTTGAATACTTACGATACATTTTTTATAAATTATTAAGTTAATTTTTTTCGTGAATGGTTCTTTTGTTTCTTCTCATGTATAATAAATCTGCAGGGCCCTAACTTGAAAAAATCATGTACAAGCGTGAAATGTTGAACAATAAAACGTTAACAGTAAGGCATCTTTCTTCTGACATAGGCAAAATAAGAAGAGTTATTGAATTAATAAAAACACCAGTTCATTTATTTAAAGACTTGATAATATGAAGTAATAACCTTTTTGATGATTTCTTTGGTTTGGACCAGCCGGTTTAAATAGCACGGGTTTGGTGTTTGGGTTTCAGCGTCGTAGGTTAACACTTCCGTTTTCCTTTGTTGGTACTAAACGATAATTTTTTCCCATAACAATTCCAGGCTTTTATACAGCACAAATACCTACCTCTTTGAATGCGTTATTATAAAACGCCATTTCCTTCCATTCTAAAGAGCCTTCCTCAGCAAATCTAGTTGTAAGCTCGAAAAGGTTGATTGTTTCCGTCTCTCTGAGCTGTACTCGAAAGATTTTCAACTCTGGAACCTCTTGGGCTTTTTCTCCTTCTTTTATGGCATCTTTTATCTAAAACGTCGTGAAAGAATAAGAAGCATAATTCGATTATATTTCAACATTATCACTTGCCATGTCTTTGAGCTCCGCCTCGGAACACCATGTTTTAGGCTCGAAATCGGCTTTCTCTCTCGCCTCTAAAATTATGCTTTCGATCTTGCACTTCCTCTCGGAGATTCTTGCCAATTGTTGCTGTATAATGAGTTTTTTTCTTAATAATTTACGTTTCGTTTATTTTGGTTTTCAACTGTTTAACAAGTTGCAGTTGGTAGGCATTATGATATGCAGGGTGTTACAAACCTTTCCAGCACATTCTACATTCAAAACGGAACCAAAAAGTTTAAATTAATTACGGTCCGAATTTCAAGAGTTTAGAAGTTATTTTTTTCTCATTTTTTAATATTTCACGGCCTTGCTTCAAATAAACAATGATAACTGCAAAACTAAAACGTTTTGGATTAATCCGTTGATACCATTTAAAACGAAGTTAAATTTGCAATAAGATGTGATCAATATTAAACTTGTAAACGCTCGTGAAATAAGCATTTCGGTAGTGAGAACATTAATTTTGTTTTTAATTAAAAATTTACTATGGTGATTTTAAACTACTATTTCCATGCCTAAACCAGCACATTTGAGAAAACGTACGTTTAATATACTTTTTTGTGGTGCAAATGTTTTTAATTACTTTCTTTTAAAGATAAAGAAATTGATGAAGGAAAAGAAAAACCGTGGGTCGAGGATGGGTAAGGTTGAAAATTTAAAAAAATAACATAAGGACAAGTTTTTCAAAAATTTTGATTCGAAATGCTCTCTCCGCGATTTATTTTTGACGCCATTGCAATAAACCCGCAAAACGTAAAATGTATATCAGCATATTGTTCATTACAAAACGTAGCCCTAGTGTTAACAAGATGTAAAAAAAAATTTTTATTCCGGATGATAATAATAATAATACAATAATTATTTTATCCAAGTTGCAATCGTGTTGGTACGTAAACACTTGCACTATTTCGGTTTCGAACCTAAATTAAAAATCTTAAATTCATTCAAAATTTCCTTAAGTGTTTTTTTCGCCTTGCCGATCTTTCAACCACGGTTTTTTTCTTGTCCTTTATTAAGTTTGTCATCTTTGATAAATTTAATTAAAAAAGCAATTGAACCACTAAAATGTGTTTTAAATGTTAATATTTATAAGTGTAAATATTAAACGTTGTCTAAAATTTGCTGGTCTCTAGGTTTAGAAATAGTAGTTTAGAATTCCAAAGAACTAGTAAGTTTGTCAACATTGAGCAAAAAACGATTTTTCATAGTTCTCGCTACTAAAAGTTTGTTTACACATTTAATATTGATTACATCTTATTTGAAATTAATAGTTTTCATCGGTTTTAACGGATATGTCCAGAACTTTTTAATTTAAGAATTATCGAGTTATCATTGTTTATATGAATGAAGCAAGGTTGTGAAATGTTAAAAAATCAGAAAAAGTGAAGTAATTCCGACACTGGTGAGAATGGAACATAGTTAGGTAGGTTGTTTTGAATGTGGAATTCACAAGCCACAAAGTTTTTAACACTAGCAGACGACACCCTGTATAAGTAGGACACGGCATAACACAGGATAAGCAGACCAAAATACTTGGGGCCTCATTTTTCATACTACAAGTATTCACAATTCTTTTTTTTATGTTTGTGTTCATTAATCGTTTTTCACTATCTTATAAGAAATAACGATCTATTTCAAGGCGATAAGGGAAGCATCACTCCTTTACTACGAGCCAGATCCTCTGAGGGCCACCTATCAATATATGAGTCACGGTCCACCGATTCTCCTACTTTATTTTAATCCCGTTTCCTATTGCATTTTTAGCACCAAGATCAGGATCGTGGTTATGTCCGAAGGTTGTGACGTATCGGACCATGACGCCTCGTCCGACTTTCCGTTACTCTCCAGACAAATGTGTCCCGGTACTCGGGCGACAACCACAGTTTCCCCTGGACACTCCTGTTCTTAGTATCAATACAAGAAATGCACAACGAGTGGGTCGACGGAGAAACGATCAACCTTTCCCGCACTGAGGGAACCGCTGTAGGCATGGTAAGCAGAGCCAACCAACATCGCCTCGAATCGCCCGAAGCGCGTGCCAAATCGCATAAATTCCGTCAAATAAGCAAGTGTGGACGCAATGCACGACGCATGCCACACCATCCTCGTTTTTAGATCCGTGAAATCGTTTGACATTTGGAAAAACGAATTGTTGATCTAATCTGAAGATTTTAACCTTTTCGGCATGAAAAATATTAAATAAACATTTCTAAAAATTGCTCTTTGCTACTTTTAATTAAAATTCAATTAGGTAAAACTGTCTTCTTTTAATGACGAAATTATTCATATCTTTGTTTCTTTTTAAAGTAAATATTCCATTTTATTCAAAATCATTCCTGTCGTTTATGGAATTTTATTTCTTGGCCAGTAGAAACACAATAATCCATTATTATTTCTAAGGCGGCTCGTTTGTTTATTCAATTTAAAATTTAGTTTTATCATTCACTCAACGATCCAACTAATGTAATCAACTAACCTCACAAATGATAATATACGGATTCTATTTTGTTTTCTTTATGCTGTCCTATATTTTTAGATAATTATATATGCTATATTTAAATAATATTGTAAAAAAATAAAGTTCGTTTATTGTAATATTTAGTTATTATAATTAGATGCTCAAATGGCTGCAGTTCAGAAGGAATATACGCGGAGGGCTGGCGACGACCTCAGCTGTTGTCGGCCCATAAACTTACCAATTTATATATATAATATTTAGTGTTTAACTACTAACTTCCGTTTCTAAAGTAAATTCTAGCAAGCATCTAATTAATCTTTGGTGAATTGCACATTTTAAATATAGCTCTTTTAATGTACGCTGTCGTTATTAAAGTTCAGTTAATATTCCTTTTAAGGAAAATAAATTAATGGACTAATTAACAACTTATTGTGGGTTTACATATTCTTCCCACTTGAATACTTAACACCAACCATCTGAAGTAGATTTTGCATGAACGAGGAAAATTGGAAGACTGAGAGATGATTATTAAAGTGTTTTTAATACGATTTTATATTTAATGTCTTCGAATAAACAACCAATGCTTTCTTTTATTTACGTACTTTTGAGTTCATTGTAAAATAAATTATTTGCTTTAAGCGGCTCATTAAAGTATAGGATGTTATGTGTTCACGTCAATTTTTTTAGTGCAATATATTTACGTTTGTAAGCAGGTTTTAGTCTGTCGATCATACATGGATAAACGCAGGGACAATTACCTGGATTTCATCAGTAACCGGAAGATGCTGTAAGTATGAGGCTTGATCCAGATCCATTTTCTTCGGTCTTGTTGAAAACGGTGGAAAAGATAATTTCGGATTGCTTTGGGGATCGATCAAATAACGGACAGTTGCTAGGTCGCGGATGCCTCCCCCCCCCCGACGACTCTCCAAAACCTTTTCTTCGAAAATCAAAAAGTGGTAGTTTTGAAACGACTGCACGGATCTACAAGAAACATTACAGATGTTCAGAAACGTATAAATAGCATAAATTTCGTAAATAACGTTAAATAAAAGAAAACATTATAACAATGTTTTGTTATACTCAATTCTCTCACTTAGAAAGAAATCGAAAAGAACAATGGCTGTCGTAGGTTGAAATACAATACATTTCGTTTTATGACGTTTTGACAATCTTTTTAGTAAGGATTTAGTTGAAACGAAAAGGTGGTGTCAAGAGCGGGATTCGAACCAACGATTTATGGTTCAGTACGCCGCTGTTCTACCGTTTGATCGCGACCTCAATCCACTCGGACACCAACCTCCAATCGCAATCTAAAACCTTTCGAATTTTCCCTTATTTTTGCCATTTGCAAATGTGAATCAAGGATTTGATTCTCGGGGGAGCTGTCATTGAAGTTAAACTTCGTTTTACTTATTAAATCCATTATATTTAATCTGATAGAACCACTACTTCTTTCAATTAATTAATCTTATATTTTATGTAAGGTTTTGGTTGAAATGAAAGTGAAGCTATGAAGCGGTTAGAGCAACGGTGTATTGATACGAAGGTTGTGCGTTCGAATCTCTCTCGTGATACTAGCTTATAATTTCGATCAAGACTGTTTCTTCCATACAAAGAATCATTAATTGAAAGAAGTAATTTGGTCAACCAGATAACTAAATATAATTGATTTGTAATAAGGCTGAGACAAAATTCAGAGCGGAAGAAAATTCTATGTTGAACATTAAACATGGGTTAAGGATAAATCCAGCCAAAAATTTATATTTTCTTCTTGCAATATAAGATCTTACTTAAAAGTTCTGAAGGGTGTTTAAAACAAATTATATCTAAATATTAAATCTCATTTAGTACAGTCCAGCTTACTATTTTTTATCTTAACTGAAATCGCAAATCGACTGATATATGTATATACTAACCTTGACCATTCATGACAAAAATATATTTAAAAAATAAAAGTCTAAGTCAGCTAAAATATGTTTATTCTCGGTCCATTAGCAAGAAAAGATGGACACAGGCCTCAGATTTTTCAACATTTTCATTAAAATCGGCGAACCTTCTCGTTGTTTCTCAATAATTACTATCGTTACCAATAAAAATTAATAATTAATAATTGAATTCGAGAGGAGCAGTCAATAATGTAGTAGATCAGTAAAATTGCTTTTCATTTTTTGCCGACGTTTCGACCTTTATTCGGCTCTTCTTCAGTGCATAAAGTGTGGTGCTATATTTCATGCCCTGAAGGTGACCCCAAAAAATGAAACAGGTGTTTTTCTAAACTACCTCATTCTTGACCGCTCTTCACAATTTCAAAAAGTCATGTTAGAACATGCCACTAAAAACACACATTAATAATTTATCTTACCTGTACTCACCCTGATTTTTTTTTAAATATAGCTAAATTATAAATCGACTAACTCCCTCTAAGTCGAAGTAATAACTCCATTAAAAAGTTGAAATTTAAATCTGTAGGTTTTAGTTGGGTTTATGCTTTCAAGAGGGATTGTAACCTCTGTTCAGTTCTTATAGTGCATCTAATTAATAATGACCACGTCTTCTCAGTCTCATATTTTTTTGAGAAGTAATTGTACATAGTATGGCTGTAAATATGCCAAGGTTTCTTCTTCTAACTGAAAGATTACAGAGACACACACGTGTCTATTGACAACATTACAGTGTTATGTTAAGAAATCTGTTAATATTTTTAGTTATTTTTCGGCTTCCTCACTAAACTGTATGCTTCGTAGATGAAATAATGTGTACTACAAGCCTAAAGAAAAATATATGTCGCGTCAGCCGTGCGGCCCTTCTTTTATTTCCACCTGAGCAACCTTGTATTTATTTAGACCAACTACTGTTTCTTTGAAAGAGCAAAAATGATTGCTGTCCGTCTCTAGTTTGTTTATTTTGTGTGCCCTCTCAACACGACCCGCAAGAATGGCACTATTACGCAGAAAACAAACACTTTGAGTGAGAAGAAGTACTTTGATTGAATATAAAAATACATTTATTCTAAAATCGTGAGATTTAAGAAAATATTTTCTTTATCATGCCAACGTTTCGAACTTTATTGAAATCATCTTCAGGGTTCAATGTGTTTGTCTTCTGTGTAATTGCGTGTCGTGTTGGGAGTGCCCATTATAAAGAAAATGTTTTGCCGAAACCTACATCTCACTAGATCGCATCTCATAATTTCTGAATAATTACAACATATTATGTGTTTCAAGATTCGGTATATATTTTTCGTTGACATTCAAAATATCTGCCTCGAGGAAAAACTAAGAATAATCTAAGCCATATTAGCACATAAGTGCATCTATGAATAAGTGTGGGGTTTAGAGACCGTTATTTAATGACTATTTCAAGATCGTGAGATGAAGTTTGGTGTGAAGTACGTTTTAGAAAAACATTTTCTTTTTCGAGCCAAAATTTTCATCATTATTGAGATAATCTTCAAGACTCAATAAAGAGCGAAACGGTGGCACGATAAAGAAAATGTTTTTCTAAAACCTACGTTACACCAGACAGCGATCATCAAATAATCTGTAAGTAATAGTGGCAATAAATATTTGTTAATATGTATCGCATGTGGTTTTCAGTTCTGTACATAATTAGGGTGAAATTTCAGTAAACAAACTGTTACGAAGTGATGTGGTGGATCTCAATTAGTTTCTCAATCAAGCTAATTTTCCTAATGTAGTTGTGAATAGTTTATTTCCTATGGAAAGTTGGCTTATTTGGACCTACACGAATAACAATTTAACAAAAAGGAATATGGAATGGAAACTAGCCTCGACCAAAATAAGATACAATCCTTTGGTTCACTATGGAGCGCAACAAGGTAAAAGGAAATGATGATTAAGTACGCAAAGTATGAACCAAGAGGACTGGGTGGCATGTCTTTAAACTTTTTAAACTTCTGTTCAAGGATGTATAGAAGGACGTTTTCTTCAGACGTAACGTAAGACGCCTGTTACAATCAGAGTTCCTAAGTCCCTGGGCAAGATGAGAGCGATACGGCTTGATATTGTAAGCCAAGAATACACCTATAATTGTATTTTTTGCAAAACCTAATACCATTCCAAATTTTCGGAGAGAAGAATTCGAGTTTTCGTGAACATACAGTAAAATATTCAGCTCCCCGTTGACATTATGTTCCCGGTTTCTTGGTGATGGAACTGATAATGACTTCCAGCAATTAAGATTTGCTCTCATAATGTGAGTTTTGCAAACAATGAAAAGATGTAAACAAAAAAGGGATTTAATGTTTACTTTAGGGGAAGGAACAAATTATTGGAATTAACAAGGAAACAAACGAAAACGTTTTTCAGAAAATTTGCCATAACTTTATCACTTGTTGAACATTTTAAACGCCATTGTATTCAGCATAAAAAATACTTTAAAATTATATGTCAGGCTGTGTAGGTTCATACATGAAATTTTGAAGGGAACTGGGTCTGATGTACCCTGTATATTTTTTCCATCAGAGGTAAGCATTTGAAACTAGACTAAAAAGTATTAAACATATATTGTTAGTTTTTTTTTATAGCGTCATTGGTTCAACACAAATTCAGCCATCTGAAAAGTCCACCCTGTATAGTGTGATTTTGTTCTATATAGTGTCTTTTATTTTTCAACCTTATTTTTCAAAATTATAATATAAGATTGAATCTTGCCAACATACATCCACGCTATGTTGAACGGATGGATTATTTCATGGATTAGGCCACCGCAGCCCGTCAAATTTTCGTTGATATTTGATCCTTTTTATAAAATAATCTTGTTTTATTTGTTACAGGCTTACAGTTTTATTTTACATTTCAAGGCATGCAATTCATATAATTGTTTATACGCAAAATCTTTTCCTGATTCACATATTTGTGTTTTATAAAGTGACAATTTTGTTAACAACGAATTTTGGTGATACCCTGGAAAGGATGCAGGTAAACATACACTCTTTTGAGAGATGAACACACCGGCAGGGAATATAAACATTTGATTTCGAATTCACCTTATACTTCTGAGGCAATAACAATCAACGATATTATCATAAGGCACACATATATTACTAATTTTTTAAATTATTAAACACTTTATGAGTTTCCTTTAACAAAAGTCCTTCCAATCATTACAATTATTATTGGGCTAACGTCAGCACTGTATTTAAAATAATTTCCTTCGAAAATACACGACACGAGAAAAATTTAAACTTGTAATATCGCATCATTAGTATAAACCGATCTCGAGATTTAGTATTTTATGAATTTAAAAATTAATTGTTGAAAAAAAAAATGTTGATGGAATGTGTGCATAATTTTTTATTACTGTTTAACACGTTTGAAGTTTTGCTGGGTTTTTCATAAATAGATTAATGATTTAAGTTGTTACTGATTTGATATGCTTTTTATTGTTCTTCTTTCTTTCTATGTGCCGGTAATTACGTAAGAAAGGATCCTTGATATAAAATAAAACTTTTCAACGGACCTTACAGAAACGCCATCATCAATATGGGTGAGAGATTCTTTCAAAAGAACAAACTGCCCAGCTCTTGAATATTGAATATCAACCCGTAGAGCCGACTCACATCGCACCTTCCCTTCGTAGTAAAAAGCTGCTTCTGCTTTCCTGCCGTAATGCTGACTTTACTGCCATGTGCTGAGTACCATATTCACACCACCATAGCGCACAATATTACTCTCCTCAGCTAGCATCATTTCTGATTTCGTCGCTCCAGGCTATAACTGCACTCAATCTCAAGTAATCCTAGTCATAATCATATGCACCATTCCCTCTTTCTATAGAAAGTGCAACCGATGACAGCATGTTTTTGTCGTAGTAGTTTCACTTGTAAAATATTATATTAGGTATGATTAATGCGGTTGTCATACAGAGGATACTATTATTTTTCATTTATCATCGCTCATGTCGATCTAACTGCCACATAAAAATAAGACGGGCTTATAAACGTTGCCATTTACAGAGTAAGAGAGTGTAGGGCTAATTAGATATTCTATAAGTTTGACAACAGGTCAGGCACTACCCAAACACACAGCATAGCAGCAGGGTTGCCAATGACCCCTATATAGTGGGGTAAATATAGAATCAGTTTCAAAATTTTTTAGTCTAGTTTAGGTTTTATGACAAAACCCAACTCTAAATATACAGTTATCACTTACTAATTTCTCTCATTTACTCATTACAAACGATAGTACGATGGTGTCATAACTATTTATACATAGAATACCACTAGATTATGCATTAATCTATATTTTTGTGGTGTGTTCGCGACGAGTTTAAAGAATTGTTTGTGGTTTTAATAAGGAAGATATTTCAACGTCGTTTTTTTTCCTGCCGCATAACAGGTTTGGCGATCCCGGTGCCCAAATGTAATTGAAAATGATTTTTTATGAAAATAGATTATATGTTCAAACCCATGTCTAAACGTACTAAATGATTTATTTATTTTTCAATTTTATTTATTTTATATTAAACTATTATAGTACAGTATTTATTTATTAATAAAACGCCACGTGGTTGAATATATCAAATGTTTGATATTATTTGAGACAATGTTGAAAGATAAATTGACTTTACAGTTTCCACTGGCTGTAATTACTGTGACCCTAGGGACTTTTCATGTGGGACGTTCTGAAAGCATTACACCTATTCCAGCGACGAACAACACCAGGTATGCTACTGAAGGAGAATTTCCATTTATGGGTGAATTGGTGACAAGTGGTGATACTTGTGGCTTGACAATAATTTCAAAAACTGTTGTACTATCGGCAGCGCATTGTTTTATTAGATTTGATGTTTATGGAAATAAAGGGTACATAGATCTGTCAAATACGGTGGCGC
>CM077108.1:2107026-2117701 GCA_039619505.1 Cimex hemipterus
TTTTCACCGCGAAAGGAATGTTTTCGATGTGTTATCGACTCGGTTGATACTCAATACTCAAGAGCGGTGCAGTTCGTTCTTTTGAAGGAATACCTCATCAATAGTGAAGATGGCGTTTCTGTAGGTCCATTTCTTCTTATCTCAGGGATTGTCCCATGCGTAATTATCGGTAAAGTTAGAAAGGAAAAAATTTAAGTATACATCTCGGATTCACAAAACAATTTAGCTTTTGATTTTGATTCTAAACACGCAGTTCGGTCATATAACAACGAGAACTTACACACATGTACAATCATCTGGTTGTTTTGTATTTTTTAAATTAAACACCTTCTCTGTTCTCTTGAGTTTTACTACTAGTAACATTACGCCAGACATACCCACAACCCAGCCAACCTCAACTGAAAACATTAAACTATATGTAAAGTATATTTATAAAGTATATTTCCCGCGGCAATTCATTGAAAACTGTTTTCTTTATTGTCCTTTTGCTTTCACTAAGTTGAAACATGTTTTGAACAATCCTAAATTGTGTATTTGACCTATTAAACTTTATTTATAAGCATTTGATGTCCCAATCTTTTAGGAAAATCGCTAATTTTGTTGTTTTTTCAAAACATTGGTTCAAGCATAGGCACAACCTACAGGGCCATCTCTTGGATTGCCGCAACATGTAATGTAAAAAATTATTATTCGAAATTAAAATATTGTAAATAGTACAATAAAGCAGCCGGATTTGGTTTGCATTGGTTTTCTACATCTCAACTAAGCATTGGGTTTCTTAGTTAGAAGGAAGCGTTAAATAAGTTTATTTTTTTAAATCCCCATTTTATCTCTATTCATAATCGTATGCACAGTACTTTCATTGTTTTCATATATCAACAGGCCAAGGTTTTTTTTTAAATTTTTGGTGGTTGTTTTTCAATTTTATATAAGAAATTTTAGATTTCCTTAAGGCAAACGGTCTCTTCAGCTAATGCGTGCGAATAACTCCACTCAATACAAAATATTGTAAAATGTTATATTAATTATATCAAGCATTGTTTTTATTTGCTTATGAGTGTGTTAGTAATTACGTAAGGGAGAATCGTTGATATGAAAAAAAGATTCTTTTCAACGGACCTTACAGAAACGCCATCTGCAATATGGGGAAGGTATTCTTTGATAAGAAAGAAGTACGCTATTCTTCTTTGCTTATTATCAACCTTTAAAGCCGATAACACACCGAACACATGCCCATCGCAGTACAATGCAGCTCCTGCGTCACCTGCCATAAGGTCCTCATGTAATGCCAAGTGCTGAGTACAGACACCACCGTAGAGCACAATGTTACCCTCTTCATTTCCAATCGATTTTGCACAGCTTTCATCGTTCCATGCCGTAACTGCACTCACTCTTAAGTAATCCGAGTGATAAAAATCATATGAACCCCTTCCCTTATTCTGTATAAATTCCCAACCCATGACGTAGCATGGTATTCCGTTATCTACTATATCACTCCACCCTTGCGCAAATTCCTTCGGGTCAGTTGATACGACAGTGGCCGGCTGGATGTTATATGAAAACTGCAACGGCTCATTTAAATTGGCTACAGCGATATCGGCGAGGAGAACGGATTTGGTAAGAGACTTTTTATAGTTTGGTGAAACGGAGTAGTGTTTTATTCTTCGAACTAAGCCCTTTCCATGGATCAAAGAACCAAAATGCGCCATCGTATTTGACAGATCTATGTACCCTTTATTTCCATAAACATCAAATCTAATAAAACAATGCGCTGCCGATAGTACAACAGTTTGTGAAATTATTGTCAAGCCACAAGTATCACCACTTGTCATCAATTCACCCATAAATGGAAATTCTCCTTCAGTAGCATACCTGGTGTTGTTCGTCGCTATAATAGGTTTAATGATCTCAGCAGGTACCATATGAAAAGTCCTTAGGGTCACAGTAATTATAGCCAGTGGAAACTGTAAAGTGAATTTTCTTTTCAACATTGTCTCGAAATAATACATCCCGCATTTGGAATACAAAACCATGTGATATTTTACGGTTAAATAAACAATGCACCGAGGCGGTTTAGTTTAATATGAGTAAGGAGTGGAAAAAAACGCATAGCTACGAGGACAAGATCTCTCCCAGGATTAAAATAAGGGAGATTTAAAGTAGACAGGCAGCGTCTGGAATTTTGACAAACAAAAATTGTACGTGGACGGCATGACAATTGAACCATCACCATCCCTAGCCATCCCCAAACTCAAATCAACTACCCACCCTCTTAACACCCACCCATTTGGATATATTTCTTTCCATTCTTCGTCATAAAACCTCCACATTTGAACGATTATTCCTAACTCCAGCCTCTCCTACCACTTTCACCAACATAGCCCACCAAGAAAACATGTTTGCTCACCTTTAAATTTATTGTTATAGACAGATTGAAAGGGAACCCAAAGAGGTGAAAAACTGTAATCAAATATTGTCTTACAGTACAAGCGTAACATTTTAAGTATATCGCGGAAATGTTTAGCATGTCGTGTAATAGGTTCTAAAAGTTTATTTCCTTTGACAACAGGTTTATAAGTATGCGTGTGAAGTTTATGTGAGGGAGGGAAAACTCAAATAGGTGGGGTTGAGATGGGAAGTTAGTATCCGAGTGGACGATAGTTCAAGTGGTAGAGCGGCTGCATATCTAGCCGAAGATCGTGGGTTCGAATCCCGTCGTGACGTTAACTTTTTTTCATCTCAACTAAAAACCTAAGCATCATTTAGTATTTCGTGGTGTTTATTGACCGTTAAGTAATAATTGTCTGGAGATCGTGAGATGCTTTCTGCTAAAAATAATTATCATACACTGCTGAAGCTGTAAGGGAGAAACCAAATTAATTTTTTTTTTAAATAAGGCGTCGGTGGCCACAATGTTTTAGGCTTTGACACGGCTCTGAACTGTGATTTAATTAACGAAATGAACGTTATTTTTCTGGGCACAAATTTGCAACCCTGCTTCTATGACGTATGTTTATGTAATGTCTGCCCTGTTGTCAACGATGTTACACCCGGCCAAAATGATCCATTATAATAACACAAAGACATAAAGCTAATCCACAGACAAACTTGTTTACATAAGCCAATTTCATCGAACCGCTAATTCTTATACCTAAACCCGTTATCAATCATTTTTCAAAGGACTAACCATGCCATTGTACATTAGGTGGTTGTTTTAAACAAATTTTGAGTAAGTGTATTTTTAAATGGTGTTCCATGGAAAGAGGTGGGAAGCTTATAATCTTTGTTATGCTTCTAAAAATCTTTTCATCCTGAGCGGTAGAAGCGTTTCGCTTTTTATACTTCGGGGCGAACGTTGACCAGAAATCGGCTCCTATAGCTACTGAACGCTACAAAGGAACAGACAGGCTCAGCACCCACCTGCAACAGGGTTTTACAGACAAGAGCCTGTACAGCATTTTGACTTTTAAAATTGGGTTTCTTTTTTAGAAGGAAGAGTTATGTAAGTTTTTTTATAAACCGATTGTTGTTTTTATTATATAAATCCGTAAAATCACGGTTCATAATTGTATGTATAGTTTTTCCATTGTTTTCCTTACATCAACAGGTATTCATTTTATTTTTTATTTTTGTTTTTTTTTAAATTTTATATAGAAATTTTTCATTAATTTCCTGCAAACGGTCTCTTCGGTTATAGCGTGCTAAATATAAAATATTGTAAAATGCTGAATAAATAAATGAAGCATTATTTTTATTTGCATATTAGTGTAGTAATTACGTAAGGAAGAATTGTTGATATAAACAAATGACCTTTTTTAATGGATCCCACAGAAATTTCATCTTCAATATGGCTGAGATAATCCTTCAAAAGAAAGAAGTTCGCAACTCTTACGTACTTTTTATGAATCTTTAGAGCCGATAACACACCGAACACATGCCCATCGCAGTACAATGCAGCTCCTGCGTCACCTGCCATATGGTCCTCATGCAATGCCAAGTGCTGAGTACAGACACCACCATAGCGCACAATTTTACTGTCTTCATAATCAATAGAATTTTTACAGTTTTCATCGGTCCATGGTGAAACTGCACTCACTTTCAAGAAATCCGAGTCATAAAATTCATAGGAACCTCTTCCATTATCCTGTATCACCGCCCAACCCATGACATAACATGCTTTAGAGTGATCTACTATATCTTTCCACGCTTCTTCAAATATCATCGGGTCAGTTGATACGACAGTGGCCGGCTGGATATTGTATGACAACTGCAATGGCTCATTTAAATAAGCTATAGCGATATCGGCGAGGAAAACGGATTTGGCAGAGATTTGATAGTTTGGTGAAACGGAGTAGTGTGATATTGCTCGAATTGCGCCCTCTCCTTGCATCAAAGAACCAAACAACATCACCGCATCTGACAGATCTATGTACATTGTACGTCCAAAGCTATCATAACTAATAAAACAGTGCGCAGCCGAAAGTACAACCGTTTCGGATATTACAGTCGAGCCACATGAAACACTACGTGTTATCATGTTACCCATAAATGGAAATTCTCCTTCAGTAGCATACCTGGTGCTATACGGCGCCGGAATAGGGTTAATGTCCACAGCAGGTACCACATGGAAAGTCCCTAGGGCCACAGTAATTATAGCCAGTGGAAACTGTAAAATGAATTTATCTTTCAACATTGTCTCAAATAATATCAAACATTTGATATATTCAACCACGTGGCATTTTATTAATAAATAAATACTATACCATAGTAGTTTAATATAAAATAAATAAAACTTAAAACAAATAAATTATTTAGTACGTTTACATGATTTATGTCATACAATCTATTTTTTAAAAATCAATTTCAATTACATTTGGGCACCGGGATCTGCTCCGTCGTATGCGGAGGTGCGTCAGCTTTCATCTTCAGAATCAAAACGCACGAGAAGGCCGAATAGGCGTTAAAGATCTTCTTGTGAAAATATTATTAGTTAAATATCATTAATTAATGTGTCGTGTTTAGTGACCATTAATTAACGATTATTTGGACCTCGTGAGAGGCGGTCTAAAAGATTGATCAAAATATCATGTTGAAGTTCTTTGAGTCCGAACTACTACGACACGATATTTATTTATTCATAAAAAGACACATGATTACATATTGCAAATGTTTAATCTGAGACTATGTAGAAAAATAGATTTAGTATGTTTCCACTAGCCGTAATAATTGTGATACTGGATAATATTAATGGGTACGTGTTACATGTTAAAAGAACGTACAACTAATTTGACGTTAATGTGGAAGATGCAGATTTTTTTGTTTGTTTTTCCCTTCACCAAACCTTCACTATTTTTGAAATTATTGTTCCGGTCTGGTTTCAAAAATGGCGTACAATTAAAATCCTCCGTTAATTTTCGGACTGCCTATGTAATAAACTCCTGTTCTAGGGAGGTAATCTCTGAATAGAGGTCTTGTTGAAAAATATAAACCAAACAATATGATTTTTTTTTCTTTTGGTATTGGCTTTATAGTCATAAACCGCGTATAGCCATGCCGCAGCCAACGCCCCACGAACCACCAGAATGGTGGGAATCCAGCCACCCACGGCACTGCATCCCCATTGAAGTTCTTTCTCTCTTTTTTTTTCTTACTGTATATTGTTTATTTTACAAACCGTGGCTGGCTGCTTTCGAAGAATATGCATGTGTGCCATGCCATTCCCATCCATCTCCAGTCAGCGGTAGAAACACAACCCAGCATTTGCAGTAACCGAAGTACCCCCCGGAGCAGTAGATCCCCACAGACCAGCGACGCCCGGCCGCAACCACAACCAATACTCGATTCTCCTAATGCTCCCCTTTATACATTATGATGAATTTTTGTTAAATACTTAAATAACAAATTATACACATATATACTCTCTGAATATAATAACGCCCTGAAGTAAAAAGGCGTATCCACGATTTTCAAACAATTCATTTCTTGTCTGTCTGTATTTTACACATGTCATAACTATACGCTCCGTCGATTCTTCTTCCATGCAGTACTCCCAGAGCGCTGATGGAAGTAAACCTACTTTTGCTAAATATTGTTTACAGCATGGTTACACCTTAACCTATTTATGGTTTTCCCGAATGCTTTCCCTACATTGTCCGTTTTGAACCAAATTTCTGTACAAACATTTGCTTGAATCTGCTTGTAAAATTCACCTTTCGTCGATCCTTGATATCTTATCTGCAATTCTTGCCGGGCGAATTCTCTAATAATTAGGATCAGATCCCCAAAGTGAACTTTAAAAAGCGAGTACTGCGCCGATTCTGTGGCCTGTTTGGCTAAGTGCATCGTTCATTAAACGCTACAACTGCGTGTGCCCTTATCCAAGCTATGGTGACTATTTTATTTTGCTTACCTACAGGTATGTTTTTTAGTACATATCTCAAAAATCACATGGTTATCGTTAAATTTCCATTTCCTTTGTCCTAATTTTTGAATTGAACTAAGCGAATCTGTGTATCAAATTTTTTTCCTATACTGAGCCATTATAACTAATCGCGTTTGATATCGCTTAGAGTTCTGTCGAATGAATCGCCTAATTATGCATTCATAGTTCGCCGTTGGATCAAACAGAGCGCACCCTACGCCCAACTCTGATTTGGATCCATCGGTGAAAATGGTTCGAAGCGCTGGCCAATGTTCATAGATTAAACTCCTACGAATAGCTTCGGCGTCCCCATGGCTCATGTTTTTGATATCAGGTAAGTAATCGACTTTCAACCCATTGCTGATACTTTCATACTCTGTGTCGAAAATAGGTAGTACCTTATTTCTTGAGCAGTATATCTTATTTCTATATTCATGAAACTTCAACCAACTGGACACTAGTAATGTTGTTGTTTTTTTTTTACCAAAACCTATGATTTAGAGTTTGTGACGCCAACAGACATATCTGCGCACATAAACCTTCTCCATATGCCATTAGTTTTAAGCAAAACTTGTCTGCCAAGAACTGTCTTCTTAGATTCAGTGGCAACTTCACATGTTTCAGAGTATAAAACTTCCATGGGAGTAGACTTTAGATACCCCATACATTGGCTGATAGTTTTATTAACTACAACATCTAATGGTTTAAGGGCAGATACCTCCGCTTTTCCGTATAAAAAGCAGCCATATTCTATTACTAGCCGTATGTGGCTCTGTAAACCAAAAGCGGTGACTGGGACTGACCCAGTTTTTATACGTTACATTTTTAATATATTCAAATATTTTTCCGCTTTATTAAGTACGTAATTAATATGTTCTTTCCAACTAAGTATTTTGTTAAGAAGCATTCCTAAGACTTTTACTTCCCTACTTACTTGAAAGGCTACCTCTGTTAAAATAACTTGTTCCCCCATAGGGATTCTTCTCTTTTTTTGAAAAAAACTCAACTGATTTCTCTGCAGATAAGCTTTGACCATTCTCAAATAACCATTTTTTAATTATGACCATACTTCATTAAGAATGTTTTTTGCTGTTTCTACATCCCTATGTTCAGAGTACAGGCATGTCATCTGCATGCATCAGTAATTTTATACCTGTAGAGAGGTCACGCCCAATATAACTCGTAAAAATTGAGAAAAGAGTTGGACTCAAAAACCCTCCCTGCGGTAATCCTGATCGAGCATACCGTGATCCTATTAACTGTCCCTCAACCTTTAAAAACACTTTGCGATTTGATAGCAGGTTTCTGGCTTTACCTACAAAACTATGCAAAAGCAAGGACACACTTACCATTTTTTGGATAGAGACCCCAGGTCAATGTTATATGAACCCTCAGATCCAAAAAAGCTGCGATTACAGTTTTGTTTAATGTAAAATTCACATTAATGTCTGTAACTAAATTCGTGATATTATATTATTATTATTATTCGTGTGGACTGTCCTTTTCGAAACCCATACTGGAAGTCTGGTATTTTCTTTTCTGATTCTAACCAACCTTTTACCATTCGCTCAAACATTTTCATCACTTACGAAGTTAATCTAATACCCCTGTAAGATGAAGAACAGTTTGGGTCTTTATTTAGTGTTATGAGTGGTAATACTATGCTGGTTTGCTATTGCAATGTATCTAACAGATTTCCAAATCTCATTGAATATCACCAAGAGTTCTTCCATTTTTCTGTAGGGTAAGTTATACAACATAATATAGGGAATGCCATCTGCCATTTTGTTAGGAATGTGTGCTTCTAAATTTCCATTGTTCGATACGAGACATCTTTCATTCCATTGCATAACTGTAAATGCCTCTGTCATTTGTTATTGAAAAGGGGGAGTTTTAGAACATACTGTTCAATAGTTTGTCTTATTTCTCGGGTCGTATTCACATCAACCGATATGTCTTTCAGTAAATCTTTTAGCACATTTAAAATAGATTCGCATATTACGCTAAAATTCAAAGATTTCGTTTTGACTTCAACTTCTGTTTGTCTGTGTGGATTATTTTTGGATTAATCCGATGGGATATTTTTTGGATGATCGGGCAATACAATTGTTTCTGGCCTTGCTGAATTTCTGACTCCGAAGAAGGAGTACTTTTTTTATTTTCTTTGTTTTGGCTATTTTTATTATTATTGCACGGAATCCGAGGGGGAAATATATCTATATTCTTTATTTCCATATTATCAGTTACTTTCGCATAAGATTTATTATTTATTCGCATTTTAGCATCGTTATAAGAACTATTCTCATGAGCCGTAAGTAACTTGATTGATTTTTGTGTTTTAAATACCGGGCACTCGGTTTGTGAAAACACAAAATGAGGGCCTTGAAAATATATACATTTCAATTTTTGTGTGGATTGCAATCCTTTTTTTTCGTGTTCTTTTAGACAGTTAGCGCATCTTAGTGAACTACTTGATGTGCCCATATCTCAAGCAGTTGTAACATATTACGACATTCTTCACAAATGGTTCAATATTACATCCTACATGTATATATACCTTAAAGGTAATAATTGACCTCTTATGGAAATAAGACTGTCCCAGTTGGAATATATCTTTCGTCGATTTGGATTTGTCTACTTTCTGGTTGAATTTTTTGAGTTCCATCACTTCAAAACCCTCCTAACGAAAATCCATAGCTTCCAAAATTTCCCGTTCTGACAAATTTAAGTCCACTCCCCCAACGATACCTTGCCTCATCAGTAGGAGCTTAGGAATGTACGCCTTAATATTATTTTTTTAAATAAAATAAGAGATGTTACTTACAAATTAGCGGCTTGAAACATATTAACCACGACTGTAATCCGATTTTGCCCAGCTTTATCAATGCTAACAATGTTGTTTCGTAATTTAGGGTGTTTGTCGAAAATTAGTTTTCCTACAGTCGTAGGATGTAAACGTGATAAGCCTTTATTTCGTTCACTTGTATTCCCCTCCAAGTAAACATGATATGGGGCTTTGTCCTTAGATCTAAATAACCGTTCCGGTTCTTTATTTCTATTGCAAATTTCGTTTTCGTTTAAATTTAATTGTAGACTTTTTTTTGGTTTTTTCGATCCAGGTTGTACACCATTTTCTCCATAATCATGGGTTCTATTATATTTTCAGGGGGGCCTGGGCCCCCCACTATCCGCGGATTTCGTTTATTTTTCTTTTATAGTATATATAACAAGTTAAAATATAATAAAGAAGTTATAAAAGTAAAATAAATAAAATAATAGAAACGAATGAAGAAGTAAAATTGGTCCATTTTTAGCTGACTCGCGTTGCTATCTTGATCCTCCAAATACAACAGGTCCGTACCGTACGAAGGTCGCGAAACAACTGCCGATGCAGTTCGAATTTCGTCAGCCCACTTTTTTGTAAGATCTGATTGGTACGAACGTAAAATTTAGACAGATGTGAGCCACGATAACGTTCTTCGGCTTTCTGTTACATTGAAACGGCGTAGTTCGAACAATAAAACACTACTCCGTTTCACCAAATTATAAAATGTGTCGAACGAGGCCTATTCTCCATGTTGATATAGCTGTAGGTTACAAATCAATCCGTTGTTGTTTTCATATAACATTCAGCCGGCCACTGTCGTATCAACTGACCCGAAGGTATTTGTACAAGTGTGGAGTGATATAGTGTATGACGTAAAGCATGCTGCCATCCTTTGGGCTTTCTATAGAAAGAGGGAATGGTGCATATTATTATGACTAGGATTACTTGAGAGTGAGTGCAGGTATAGCTTGGAGCGATGAAAACCATACAGAAATGATGCTAGCTGAGGGTGTGCGCTATGGTGGTGTCTGTCCTCAGTACGTGGCAGAATATTTATGAACATACAAAAACCCCTACTAGGGTCATTGCGAGCACCTCGCATATTTATTTGCTTCATTTCAACTTTATCTCTATTTTATTCACTATGTCTCTTCTTTTAATTTTGATTCCTACAGAATTTCATTCGTCCATGAAAATAATCACCTTTTGACTGGCTTTTGGAGTACTCGATATTACTCGACATCCACGTCCATTTTCTCAAAACATTCAGGCTAATAAATACATTCATATTGGAGAGGTCGCCGATTCTCGGTAGTATTACGACAAACATGATAGCGGTGACCTGTCCCACACAACACACAACAAATATATAATTACCTAAATTATTGGGTTGTCCGGAAAATAATGCAGGATTTTAAGTTTTCATT
>CM077108.1:2142032-2154345 GCA_039619505.1 Cimex hemipterus
GGCACGATAAAGAAAATGTTTTTCTGATACCTACATCACACCAGACCGCATCTCACGATATTTGAATAATTATCCGTTAACGGTCACTAATCTCTACACACGCCTTCCTCAACACTGAATCTAAATGCGATGTCCCTCTTGAGTAGGGCATAAATTGGTGCAGCATTTTCAGAAAACCCGCAAACAAATCGTCTAAAATATGAGGTAAGGCCTAAGGAACGCTGGACAACTTAAATGTTCTTAGAACTGCAAGATTTATAATTGTATTAACGTTTTCCGGATTCGGTCTCATTCTATCTTTATTCACATGGTATCCTAAATAAATAATTTCCTTTTGAAAAAACAAACAAAATCGTCCATTCTTAGTTCTAATTGATTATCGCCGAGGAGTCGTAAAAATTTCTATAAGATATGCAAATTGTCTCCACTTGTTTTATTGCAATTAAGAAATCATCAAAATACGAATGTACCTCACTTTTATCTATTAGAGGTTCAAAAATTGATGAAAGGAAACGCTGGTACTGGGTTGGCCCGTTACAGAGTCCAAAAGACATTTCTGTAAACTCAAACTGACCAAACGGTAGGACAAACGAAGTGTATTTTTTAATCGAGTCTTTGTGCATTTTAACATAGTAGTACCCATTAGATCCAAAAGAGTGAAATATCTTTACCTTTGAGAGTATCAAGTTGATCGTCAATAACAGCAAGGGAAATCTATCCTTCCGGGTTATTTTATTGAGTTCCCGATAATCAATACACACTCAATATACTCCATTCTTTTTCTTGACCATGACTGGGCTACTGTACTCTGAGGTGCTAGGTCTGATATCACCAGACTTAAGGATGTTGTCAGTGATTTTTTCGCAACTGTCTTCTTGATTGGCATCCTTCTTGGATTAATGAGGCTGTTTACGAACAAGAAAAATAATCATTTCGTAATTTACATTTGATTCCGCTGATTTAGGGGCGCTAAAATAAAATACGGTTTTCATCTCTTTAAGCTATAACTGCACTCACTCTCACGTGTAATTCAAGTCATAATAATCATATGCACCATTCCCTCTTTCTATAGAAAGCCCAAAGGATGACAGCATGCTTTACGTCATATACTATATCACTCCACACTTGTACAAATACCTTCGGGTCAGTTGATACGACAGTGGCCGGCTGGATATTATATGAAAACAACAACGGATTCATTTGTAACCTACCGCTATATCAGCATGGAGAATAGGCCTCGTTCGACACATTTTATAATTTGGTGAAACGGAGTAGTGTTTTATTGTTCGAACTACGCCGTTTCAATGTAACAGAAAGCCGAAGAACGTTATCGTGGCTCACATCTGTCTAAATTTTACGTCCGTACCAATCAAATTTTACAAAAAAATTGGGCTGACGAAATTCCAACTGCATCTTCCATATTAACGTCAAATAAGTTGTACGTTATTTTAACATGTAACACGTACCAATTAACATTGTACAATATCACAAACATTACGGCGAGTGGAACTACTAAATCTATTTTTCAACATTGTCTCAGATTAAAAATATCAAACATTTGCAATATGTAACCATGTGTCTTTTTATGAATAAATAAATATTGCATCGTAGAAGTTTCACTTATAAAATTTTATATTAGGTATGATTAACGCGGTTGTCATACAGCGGATACTACTTACTCTTTTTCATTGATCATCGTTCATGTCGATCAAGCTACCACACGAAAGAAAGATGGGCTTATAAACTTTGCCATTTGCAGAGTAAGAGAGTGTAGGGCTAATAAGATATAGGGCTATGTTTATTCACGCACTATATAAACAGACATTATAGCAGCAGGGTTGCCAATTTTTGCCCAAAAAATAACGTACATTTCGGTGAACAAATCGTTAAATGTTGCGCACTGAACGAATGTTATTTTTGATTTTTTTTATGTCTTTTTAATTTTCAAAACATATGGATTTATAATTGGGAGACAGTTACGCAAAGTGAAATTTTCCCGTGATCTGCTGATATTTGTTTATTAGTATTCGATTTAGAATTCACGTCGTTATCGGGCGAAAATTCCGCAGGATTAGCCCCTTGCACACAAACGCGCATTTTTTCATTTTATTTCATTGCACATTTGATAAACGTAAATTGTGTAAACGGTGTAAATAAAAGTACGGGCAAGTTAGCCAACAAAGCAGCAAATATCCACTTTTTTCAAGTAAGTTATTACAAGCTATGACCAACAGAGGGAACCATGAAAAAGTCGGTTTTGTAGCAACTTGGAGGTGTTCCTCCAGGGTCGCATTTGGGGACGTTTCTATATATTTTTTTTTTTTTTTGACTTCATGTATTTATATCTACAACTGTACATGCATGATATACAACCAGCAGATTGGATTTCAGACTGTGTGTTTGGCATTATGGGCGTTATAGAGAAAGCTACCCACTGGCAGCCGCTCTGGATTAATGAAATGATATTAATCATTTAAGAGGTCTCTTATCCATACTCTTTTCAGACGTTTACGTGGTAATTGTGGGGAATAGAGTGATTGTATTTGTGTGATTTTGCAATTTACTATGAAAACGTCTGTAATATGTTTTGATGGATGAAAAAACTGTTGGGATTTGAAGATCTCTGTGAAGTGTATTATTGTTTACATAAAATGGGGCAGAAACAATTAGTCTTAAAATTTTGGATTGAAAACTTTGTAATCTTTGAATATTGGAATACTTGGCCGATCCATATACTTGGCACCCATACATCCAAATTGGTTTCAGTAAGTATATGTATGTCGAAAGTTTTGATTTTAATGGTAATTTTGATTGTCTGTTGAGTAGGTAATAAAGAATTTTAAATCGTTTGTTCAGTGTCTGTTTTTTTAATCGTGTGTGTGGATTCCAAGTTAGTCTTCTATCAAATGTAAGTCCTAAATAGTTAACTTTGTCGGATTGTGGAATAGGTTCATTGTATAAGTATATGCTAGGGCAAGTCTCACGACGGAGTGTAAAGGTGATATGTTGTGACTTTGAGGGATTAAACTTTATTTTCCAAAGATTGCTCCATTTCTCAATTGTTGATATGTGGTTTTGTAACATGAGTGAAGCTTGTGTAGAAGAGAGATGGCTTGTTAATATGGCGGTGTCATCTGCGTATGTGGCGGTAAGTGTATTCTCATTTGTGGGCATATCAGAAGTAAAAATTGTGTACAACAGCGGAGCAAGTATTGACCCTTGTGGCACACCCGCAAGTATTTCTTCCATTCCAGAAGTCTCCGTACCCTGGTTTACTGCGAAAAATCTCTCTTTAAGGTATGATTGTATAATGAGATAATATACCTGGGGTAAAAATAATTTTAATTTATATAATAATCCCTCATGCCATACTTTGTCGAAGGCCTGAGAAACATCTAGAAACACTCCAGTCGCGTACAGTTTCTGCTCGAGACACGAAGTAATGAAATCTGTCACTCTGTGAAGTTGATGAGTGGTGGAATGATGAGTTCGAAAGCCAAATTGATGGTCTGGTAAGATGTTGTTCGAAGTAGCAATAGAGATAATTCTTTTGTAAATTAATTTTTCGAATAATTTAGAAGGAACGGGTAACAAACTAATAGGACGATAAGATGATGTAGAGCTTAAATTTTTATGGGGCTTTGGGATCATTTTAATGTAAGAAAGTTTCCATTGTATGGGGAAGTGTGTAGTCCTCAAAATTGCGTTAAATAAAGAAGTCAGAAAGACGACTGCTTTTTTGAGAAGTTCTTGTAGAACTTCAGCTGTTATCAAATCATGACCAGGTGATTTCTTTTTAGGAAGCTGTCGTATTTCTTGTGATACTTGTTTTAGAGTTATTGGTTTAGGTGGCAGATCTAGGGGCATAGGTGTCTCAAGTGAATCTGTTATAAATTTATCGTGTTCAGTGTTCATTATGTTATGAGGTTTAAATACTTCAGAGAGATGTTTCGCAAATGTTTTGGACTTTTCTTTATCAGAAACGATCCAGGTTCCATCATCATTCCTGAGAGGAGTTGAGACAACGCTATGACGCAGGATACGTTTAGTACTACGCCAGAGGCTCCCATCCTCTGTTGACAAGCTTTTTAAATGTGTTTCGTATGATTGTTGTTTAAATTGTTTTATTTCTTTTTTTAATGTGTTCAAAAGTTTGCTGTAATTTCGTTTGTCAATGACTGATCTAGAACGTTGCCAAAGGTTTCTAGCCCTTCTTTTTTCGGATATTAATTGCCTTATGTAGAAAGGATAATTTGGAAGATTTTGTTTTGGAATGTGAGGCAATGAAGATTCCCACGCTGCATTTTGTATTGTTTTTGTAAATAGATCAACCGCGTTTTCTAGTTCTCCAGGTGTTTTTAATCTAATTGGGACCGAAAGTTTTTCATCAACCAAGGAACGAAATTTTTTCCAATTCATTGGTCCAGGAGTTAGAGTAGGACGATTGTTTTTAATAAAAGGTGTTAATTGAAGTGATAAAAAGACAGGTAGATGGTCAGATGATAATTCAGTGGAGGTGTTTGTGTGAAAAGGAATATTATTTATTCCCTTACAAACAAAAAAATCCAGTAGATCCGGAGATTTTTTGGTTGATGTTGGTAGATATGTGGGAGTGTTTGGTGTGATGTATTGTAAATGTGAGTTCAGCATTTCACGTCGTAAAGCTCGACCTCTAGGAGAGCAGAGACGGGAGCCCCACTGGATATGTTTAGCGTTGTAATCCCCTCCAGCCACGAAAGTTGGTCCCAGGAATCCGAAGAACTCCCTAAACTGCTCACCTGAAATGGAGTGCCTGGGTGGGCAATACACCGCTGTAAAAACAATTATCTTGTTGAAGCATTGTAGAGAAATGGAAGTATTCTGAAATTGTGGTGTTGTGAAAGGCGGTAGGACATAATGTAAAAGTGAAGATTTTATAATGATAGCAGTGCCACCGTGAGACGTGCCATCTGGGTGGTCAGTCCTGTGTACAGTGTAGTCTGTAATGTAAAAACGAGATTTGGATGTCATGTGTGTTTCCGAGATCAAGGCAATATCAATGCGGTCTCGGTGTAATAAAAATTCGAGTTCCATTTTACGTTGAGCGAGGCCATTTGCATTCCATAAAAGAATTGATAATGTGTCAACTGTAGGCGTATTATTTACCATATTGTGTACAGAGGGCTTGGGTCATGTGAGAGATTTGATTGAGTATGTTGAAAAGAGGATGAATGAGTGCGTTCATTTGTGTTAAAAAATGTTGGAGACCAGGCGGCATACCAACTGATGTTGTGTCAGTAGCTTCCTCAGACCGCTGATCTGTTGGTCTTTTTTGAGTCTTCACCCATGTCGGCGGTGGTAGGGCTTCGCTCTTCTTGTGAACAAGCGACGGAAAATTAGTGTCGTCTAGTTGGGGTGGTGTCGATGAATGTTCGATCTTCTTCCTTCCTTGTTGTCCTCTTTCCGTGTTCCTTGTTGTGCGTTTTGCCTGTAGGACTTTGAAGGCATTGCACCCTCTGTAGTTCGCAGGGTGATCACCTCCGCAGTTTGCACATGTCGCTTTGGTATCCCTGCTTTTTCCGCAAGATCCGGATTCGTGTTGGTCTCCACATCGAACGCACCGATGTTGATATCTACAGTACGATTTGGTGTGTCCGACGCCTTGGCACCGTGTGCATTGCACTATCTGCCTCCGCCTGAAAGGCTCTTCAATTTTGATCTTTGTGTATAATAGCGTCGAGATATCAAAGATTTTTTCATTGTATGTTTTTGGGTCTATATCTACAAAAAACATGTTGAATGGTAGTTTAAACCGTGAGAGAGCGTTAATGCAATTAACAACTTTGTATCCTTTGTTACTTAATTCTTCGACAATTAATCCCGTGGGGGAAGAGAAGTGTAGACCTTTTAATACAATTCTATGATTTTTTTCTTCTTGTAATTGATATGTGTGAAATTCTGTTTGAGTTTTTTCTAAAAATTGTACAAATTTTCTATAAGTATGTGGTGTGTTAGCGAGTAATTTTAACGAATTGTTTGTAATTTTTATTATGAAGGAATTTACGCCTCCTATGTTTTCTAAAATTTTTGTTAGTGAGTGAGAATCCACTACGTTTTTTATGTAAATTGGTGGAGGTTTTGATTCTTTTGTTTCTGGGCTATTTTTATTTGAGGTTTCAGTGTCAGAAAATATTTGATACTGATTGCTTGTAGGGATTGGAGTACTTACAGTGGTTTGGATACGCGGCACTTTCCTCGGATCCCTGTTAGCAATTTGTGGACCAGGTCGCTTTCTCCCAAAAACTTTGTGCCACTCATCTGTAAGGTCTTGTTCGTTTAAGGGACTAACCTCTAAATCCGTTCCTTGATGTTCTTCATCCATTCTTGAATCGCAGCGAACAGAGAAACTCAGAATGTCCAGAGAGTATAAAAACAAAGTTCTCAATTATATTTATTCTAAAGTTTGAAAGCCATAAATGGCCAAAAACGTATAGAAAAAACAAATTTTTGCAAGCTGTTTTTCACTACGTGTCAACGAGTCTCTATAGCCAACTGCTGTTTTTCTATATAAAACGTTTCTATATAGAATATATATACATGATATCTCTGTTTCTATTACATCCTTGATAAACCTATTTTGCGCAACATGGCAATTTCGTTTAAAATTAATTCTGTTTCGGACTCAAAGAACTTCAACATGATATTTTAGACCGCCTCTCACGAGGTCCAAATAATCGTTAATTAATGGTCACTAAACACGACACATTAATTAATAATATTTAACTAATAATATTTTCACAAGATCTTTAACGCCTATTCGGCCTTCTCGTGCGTTTTGATTCTGAAGATGAACGCTGACGCACCTCCGCATACGACGGAGCAGATCCCGGTGCCCAAATGTAATTGAAATTGATTTTTAAAAATAGATTGTATGACATAAATCATGTAAACGTACTAAATAATTTATTTATTTTAAGTTTTATTTATTTTATATTAAACTACTATGGTATAGTATTTATTTATTAATAAAATGCCACGTGGTTGAATATATCAACCGTTTGATATTATTTTGAGACAATTTTTTTTTTTTTTTTTTTTTTTTTTTTTTTTAATGGCTTTACGTTTCCACATTAGCCACCAGACATTAAAATCAACGGGCCTGCCATTTGGGTATTCTTCTTTAGGAATATTCTTTATCAATAACGAGGGTCTTAGCGGAAATGTGGATAAAAACCACTAACATCGAAATAATGTGGAAAAGTCCACATCTCCCAAATCCCCGGAGCAAACCGCTCTGGAGGCCCCCTTCACCACCCAACAAGAAAACAGCAGCCGGACCGACGGCCCTCCCGACACCAGCCCGGAACCCCCCCCCATTGGTTAGAGTCATCCATACAGACACGAAGTCAACTGGAGTAGACCATACTAAATAAATCAATCACCAAATAAATAAATAAACAAATAAATATACAAATAAATAAACCAACAAACAAACAAATAGATAAATAACAATAACAAATCACTTAGTTAATTCTCATATGGTTAACACGCACTTATGAATAAATTTTAACACATAAATACATGCCTTTATTTTTTGAAGCCAATAAAGTTTTGTAGTTGAAAGGCTTTTCGATATCTTTGATCGCATACATTTTTACAAACCAATGTTGAGACAATGTTGAAAGATAAATTGACTTTACAGTTTCCACTGGCTGTAATTACTGTGACCCTAGGGACTTTCCATGTGGTACCTGCTGTGGACATTAACCCTATTCCGGCGCCGTACAGCACCAGGTATGCTACTGAAGGAGAATTTCCATTTATGGGTAACATGATAACACGTACTATTTCATGTGGCTCGACTATAATGTCCGAAACGTTTATACTTTCGGCTGCGCACTGTTTTATTAAATTGGATAATTCTGGACGTACAATGTACATAGATCTGTCAGAAGCGATTGTGTTGTTTGGTTCTTTGTTACGAGGAGACGGCGTCATTCGAGCAATATCACACTACTCAGTTTCACCAAACTATCAAAAGTCTTCTCAACAATCCTTACTCGCCGATATCGCTATAGCGTATTTAAATGAGCCGTTACATTTTTCATATAATATCCAGCCGGCCACTGTCGTATCGACTGACCCGAACGTTTATGAACAAGCTTGGAATAATATAGTAGTTCACTCAAAAGCATGTTATGTCATGGGATGGGTGATAGTACGTGTGACAGAAAGAGGTTTCTTCAATTATCAATTCTCGAATTTCTTGAAAGTGAGTGCAGTTACACCCTGGCCCGATGAAAGCTGTATAAATGCGACTGAAGATGAAGCCAGAAAAATTGAGCTCTATGGTGGTGTCTGCACTCAGCACATGGAACACGATGAGAACATTATTGTAAGTGACCCAGGATCTGCATTGTACTGCGATGGGAATGTGTTCGGTGTGTTATCGTCTATAAAACTTAATAAAGACTCAGTAAAAATGGGGCACTTCTTTCTTTTGAAGGATTATCTCAGCCATATTGAAGATGAAATTTCTGTGGGATCCATTCAAAAAGGTCATTTTTTTATATCAACAATTCTTCCTTACGTAATTACTACACTAATATGCAAATAAAAATAATGCTCGATTTATTTATTCAGCATTTTACAATATTTTATATTTAGCACGCTATAACCGAAGAGACCATTTGCAGGAAATTAATGAAAAATTTCTATATAAAATTTAAAAAACAGCCAAAAATTAATACCCTTGTTGATGTAAGGAAAACAATGAAAATACTATACATACAATTGTGAACCGAGATTTTCCGAATTTATATAATAAAAACAAAATCGGTTTATAAAAAAACTTACATAACTCATCCTTCTATGAAAGAAACCCATTTTTAAAAGTCAAAATGCTGTACAGGCTCTTGTCTGTAAAACCCTGTTGCAGGTGGGTGCTGAGCCTGTCTGTTCCTTTGTAGCGTTCAGTAGCTATAGGAGCCGATTTCTGGTCAACGTTCGCCCCGAGGTACAAAAGGCGAAACACCGCTAGCGCTCAAGAAGGACAGATTTTTACAAGCTATAACAAAAGAATAAGCCTTGAAAACTCGGTTTTGTAGTAACTTGGAGTTCGTTAAGTGTCAGTCGCGCCTTTACTATTTAAAATTTATAGAAATGATATCTTTGATTATCTTCTACCCGTTATAAACCAATTTTGCGGAAAGAGTTTAATGCTTTTAAAAGTTCGTTTGTAAATATGTCGCTACCTGTCCTTTACAGTGATGAGCGCCGTGTCAAAGCCTAAAACATTGTGGCCACCGACGCCTTATTTTTAAAATTTTCTAATTAATTCGGTTTCTGACTCCTTGCAACTTCAGCAGTGTATGATGATTATTTTTAGCAGAACGCATCTCACGATCTCCAAACAATTGTTAATTAACGATCACTAAACCCCACGAAATACTAAATGATGCTTAGGTTTTTAGTTGAGATGAAAAAAAGTTAACGTCACGATTTTTTTTTTTGTACTGGATGGGCTGCTTTTGGACGGTTTTTTGTTGTGTGGAATGGGCCAGTCTCGTCCACTCCATTGGTTTGGCTGCTTTATATTAGTTGCCGCCGTCTTGGAGGGGGGTATTGAGGTTGGAATGGGGGTTCTCTTTCCCGCCGGCTTAGCGGCTGCCTGGGCATAGGTCCCGTAGCCGCCTCTGCTCCTTACTGTTGTGATGGCATCTTTGTTTTCGACCTTTCGGTTGTCTTAAGAAGCTGAATCTCTCTTTCTTCTATATATGAATGGCAGTCGCGGCTTCTCGAGAGGTATTTACCACCACAGTTTATACAGATCGGGGGAGCTCGACACAGAGTGTTTGACTCGTGTATTGGTTCGCCACATTTGACATCGCAACTAATGCCTTGCACTGCTGGGATGTATGGCCGAATTTCTGACATTCATAGCAGCGCAGTGGCGAAGGGATGTACGGGCGGACTTTTAAAAAGTTGATAAGCCGCCCGTTCTTCATTGGGACATCTAGCCATCTTTATAGAAACTCTAATTCGTCTAAATTATTTTCCGTCTTAACACCTGGTGATAATCAACTGTACAAATATACGAAAACCTTTAAAAATACTTCAGTAAATATTCCACCTCTTTCATTAAATAGTAATACCTTAAATGTTCATCCTACAAACTTTAACATTTATGCTTGTAGTGCACAACATAAAGCTGACATCCTTGCCAACTATTATGAAAATATTCACCTGGCTAATGGGCATCTTGTTATCCCTTCTTTTACGAAGCGGGTACTGTCCACAAATAAAAAGTATTTTACTGCTATTAACAAGCACAGTAATTGTAAATTAACCTGTCCCAATGAACTCAAAAATGTCATTGTCAAACTAAAAAATAACAAGACCCCAGGTATAGATGGTGTAAGCCCAAAATTCATAAAAAACCTTTCTAATAAAAGCTTAATACACTTCACAAAAATAATCTATTACATACTAATGTATGGTTATTTCCTTAAAATTTGGAAATACAGTGGAATAATTGTACTACCTAAGCACTAATGGCATAACCGAACTAAAAGTTAAGCCAAAGTGTGCCCTATGTGCTGATGACACGGCTTTTATGTTCTCGTCTTTCAGGGTAGAAACAATAGCTAGGCATCTCTCACTAGCCCTTGAGAAGACATTTGATTACTTTTACAGGTGGCGGATCAGACCCAATGAGTCAAAAACAGAGGTGATTCTGTTCACTCGCAGAAGGCCTAATCTTGATTGTTTTGTGACAATAAATGGAAGGTGTATTTCATGGAAAAAAGAAGTGATGTATCTCGGTCTGATACTGGACTCAAAGCTCACGTTCACCAAGCACATCAACACGGTATGCGATAGAGGAGTGGCTCTGATCTGCAATCTATTTCCGTGGTTAAATAGACACCCTGATCTGAGGATATTTAATAAAAGGTTAATTTATTATTTGTATATTCGACCCATGCTGTTGTACGCGGCTCCCATCTGGTCTAATACATGTATCACCAACTACAGGAAGTTGCAGGTTGTGCAGAACAAATGTTTGAGACCGATTGGTTCCTTGTACAGGAAGACGCCAATAGACTTCATGCATTCAGTCTCTACACAAGTTCACAAAATAACACGATTTTGCAACGCTTGTGAACTTAGTGAATACACTGATATTAGATATATTGTTAACTATGAAGCTACCTCCTTATAGACACTTTACAAAAAATGTAAGCGCAAAAGGGTGAAGCGAATATTGCTGTAAATTAACTATATAATGTAAAGGGTTTTTTAAAATTTAATTTTTCCCCCAGTGTTAATATTGAGAGATGTTTAAATTAGTTCCTTTTTTGTTAAACTTTAGAACAGGTATATAGGCAGGAAGACTGAAGCCAGTCTTTTAATTTCTTTGTAAATACTGTATATATTATGTAGAATAAATTAATAATACTTCATGGAATTATTCCATTCAAACTTTTTTCACTATAACAAATTACGAAAAATAAAAAAAGTGGCGTAGATATAGGATCATTTTTGAAATTAATTTTTTTAGCAATACATTCTATAGCGCAAACCAACTCTGCACATATAATTGTCACTTACAAATTTCGCCCTTTACTCATATTCAACTAAACCGCCTTGGTGCAATGTTTATTAATTCATGAAATATCACATGGTTTTGTATTTCAAATGCAGTATGTTTTATTTCGAGACAATGTTGAAAAGTGAATTCACTGGCATTCAGTTTCCACTGGCTGTAATTACAGTGACCATAGGGACTGAAGGTTTTAAATGTTTGTAATAAGTACACACTTCACGTTGTACAACGATTTATTTGTTTATAGCCAAAATTACTTCTTACCGCCACTTACGTTTCGTTTTGTCGCCACGTGCTCTTGAGCAGTGTTGCCCTTGCTTGACGTCCTGATCATGTACTTCTTGATAATGATAGAGGTTCTTCAACGAGTTGTAAAACTCAAGAGAACAGAGTTGTTAAATTTAAAAAATAGAAAACATCCAGATGATTTTACATGTGTGTAAGTTCTCGTTGTTATATGACCGAACTGCGTGTTTAGAATCCAAATAAAAAGCTAAATTATTTTGTGATTCCATGATGTATATTTAAATTTTTTCCTTTCTAATTTTACCGGTAATTACGTATGGGACAATCGTTGATATAAAAAGAAAAACTTTTCAATGGACCTACAGAAACGCCATCTTCAATATTGATAAGATATTCCTTCAAAAGAACGAACTGCACTGCTCTTGAGTATTGAGGGTCAACCGAGTCGATAACACATCGAAAACATTCCTTTCGCGGTGAAAA
>CM077108.1:2162750-2187972 GCA_039619505.1 Cimex hemipterus
TATATATATATATATACTATATACTGCCAGGCCATTACATACATGATAGTCCTGTTTCATCTATTACATAATGGCTCATGTCTTAATGATTCCAAATGAAATGATTAATTATTTGAGCACTTGAGTATATCAGAAGACAAGATATACCAATCAGATAAATTACCAATATACCAGCTTTCACTAGACAATATATATTCAAATATTAACATAACATATAGTAAAATAGGTAAAAATATGGAAACGATTTCAATAAATATACTGTTTCAAAAAGAACTAAATGTTATAATGCCGGCTCGGATCAGCCTTCGAGACATCTGGTTGCGGGTTTTATGCCCCAATGAAGAAGTATGGATGAAGATGCCCGATTTTATGCTCGTTCAAATTTCCGATACATCAACAGTGATAGCAATAACGAATTGAAAAAGTTCCTTGAAGGCGATGATAGCAGTCAATGCTCAAAACTAAACAATTACATAATACTACAAATAAGGAACATAACTGTCAAAATAAATAAATAAAAGTCGTTATGTTTTCGATTCAAGCTCAATGTGAAATTCGTGGCAATGAAAAAGTGGATTCATTACGGTGAGAATCAACAGAAAACTAACATCATTATCAGATTACCATATCAAGCCTGTTATCCAATAGCCAACGCGAGAGGCATGAATGGTTGGCAGGCTCAATACAGTGAGTTAGGGAAGGGGCTGTTTTATACAGTAATATTTCCTGCCATGTCGACAAAACGCTGGTTTTCAACAATCATTCTTAAAAAAGCCACGGGCAGGGTTAGGGTGAGGCATAGATCTAATCAAGGTGTGTATTAATATTACTTATAAAAGATAAATCAGGTATAAAATGAAAAGAGTACGTGTGGTCGCAGAGAAACATTGTAACATACAATCATGATGTGCCCACTCTACGAAGATGCAGCATCTTGGAAGATGCTGAGTGGTATTAAAAACGTAATGGGAAATATATTAGGATACTCAAATAAAGCGTGTCCTAAAATTAACGAAAGAGTTGAATTTTCCTCCATTTTTGCAGTAAATTGTTAGCAGCCCTGAAAAAAGAACAATTTGACAGCTGAGTGTTTACAACTAAAGAGAAGGAGGAATGTAAAAGTGGAGTACGATACAACAACGTGTTTTTGTTGCTGAACAATATTTCAAGTACGTACGTTTTTCTATCAATTCTCGTCCACGACACCGAATTGATGTTCCTGGGTTTTTACTAAAACTCTCACGCACTGCTTCGATATTGACATTTGAACTTCTTGTTTTTGGACGATCGGTGTGTTTAGCGTCTCCATCTGATCCAGTCTCCCTGAATTTTTCAATTAATCTTTTCACAGTTGACGAGGTTAAAACACTATTTTGACCAACTTTTGTATAAAGTTTTTGAACTACGGCCACCAAACGAAATGAAAATCCTTGGCCATAGAATGACCATTTTGAAAGAATGGAAGCATTTCTCTAAGTGTGTGAAGAACACACCAACGTAGATGATAAAAACGTTTGCTTTATCATGTATTGGTCAATAATGATGAACAGTATAACAAAAAACTGTATTTCTTATAAATATCTCGATTCATTAATATTCAGATTTCATGAAAGTGGGTACAATTCTAGTCTGGAGAAATGAAAAATGTGAAAAGATTATGCGAGGTAAACAGAATAATAACGTTGTCCCTTTGGAGGTTCCAGTGCTTATCAACTCCCAAAAAAACGACATATTGTTGCATGTGATTCATGATCCCTTGTGTACTGCGAAGGTAGATGCAGACTCACGAAAGGCAGCTTATTTTTTCTTTTTCTTTTCAAGACCTCTCCCTATTTATGTATAATATAATAATACAAATTTATGTAGTTTCCGCTGAAAACCACGTTTTATTTATTTATTATTTTAATTGACAGTATACAAATAGTACTCAAATGAAAAATTTCAAAAACAAATTTTCTCAGGTAATATACTTGAAGAGGGGCGTCAGTGGCCTCGACGGTTTAGGTATTCACACGGCATTGATCACTGTAAGCACAGGTCCAGGGTTCGAATCCAGCGCCCCTGCATTTGAACCAGACATATTTACAAACGGGCTTCTTTTTCAAAAACACCGGCACTCTGATGGTGAATATAGCTTCTGCTGTTGCGAACCCTCCTAATACATATATAAAAGCTGAGATAGAAAATCAGTGTCATGATGGACCTCGAACCTGGTGTGGGTTCCCGCTCGTATTACTATTTTTTTAGTTATTTTTTATTTACCATTTCTATATTGTTTTAAAAACGTTTTTATATAACTTGTAAAGGCCAAATTTTATATATTAAAAAAATCCCATTTCACCAATTTAAATAAACAAATGTCAGAGGAGCATTCCAATCGCTCCCATGATCCATCGGGTTCCCTATCGATAGGACGTTGCAAGAAAATAAAAACAAAATGACATTCCGAGTTTGGAGCTCCAAAAAAGCACTTGCTACGTCCGGTGAGTCTATTCCTTTTTTTCCTATGAAAAGGAAAATCAGTTTCCTTACCATCTTCTGGGAGTGCGCCCGCTCCTTAAAAAAAAATAAAAAAGATAACTTTTGTTTGATAGAATTATTGTAATAGTTTTTTTAAAAGAGCCTTGTACATTTTATTTATGCAAAGAGAAGCAAATAAGTTCATTTTTCCTGTGGTTTCATTCTTTTCATTTCAGTTCAGAGTTGTTTTTTATTTTATTTTATTTTTATAATAAAAGCAATTTTTTTATGTTCCAAACTTTTATTTTATTTCTTTTCCTCTTTAAATTTTGATTTGTAGGCATACTTGAAGCCCAAGTCACTTTGGAATTTTCATATCCCGTTAATAAACTAATATTTATTTAATTAATAATAAATAAATAATTTTTATACTCTGAACACAAATTTGCACTCGGTACCGCAAAATTATGTGAGTTCGACTTTGTTTAAAGAAGCATTTGTCGTACGCTCTCGTTCCAACTGAAAGCAAAATATACAGGACTTCCTAGATGTCGTCCTTCTAGCGCAATTGGAGGAAACCATATTGAAAATTGAATCTCAAAGCTGTATTTCTTTTACTGAAATTTATTGTAACTGTTCATCAAACGATTTATAAACTGGGGGCTGAACAGGCGGGCCCAGGGAAAATAACTATAAAAACTAGACCAAATCGTTCTGTACTTGTTTCCAACTCGTTGAATATATTCGTGCCGAGGACACTTGGCTTCGGATCGGCCCCCTTCTGGTAATTTATTTAAAAACATTGTATTTGGCAAAGGGCGTTTGTATCGACGGACCAGATAGATCTGGGCACTGTTCTACTCCGCCCCTTCTTTTATTTGTTCCCTAATACCGCTTTCGTCTATTTTTCTCCCTCCTTCTGGTTCAAGTCCAAGTTCGAAGGGTGCTGCAATTCTTATAATCCGGCATTGTAAACGATCCTTTTTTTCCTCTACTGGCACGGTAGCCTTAAAATAATTGTTCTTACTTTTAGTAATGGGCTATTCATTCGTATTAAAACGAAATGCTTAAAATATGTTATTGCGCAGGAGGTATTTACATCTGTACGAATCCATTTCCGAAAACCAGCCATCACGTATTCGTTTGATCAAGATAAAAATTTGAATAGAAAGGCCGATAACTTATTCAACCCTTACCGAAAAGGAAATGCCACCTGTCAGTGAATCACGGACCTAAAACGCAAGAATAACGCGAAGTTACATTTGGTTAAAAGAAATCAAAAATGTGGCTATTATGTCAGATGGCAAAGAATATCAAGATTAATCCAACCATCACTATCTCAAATATGGTACTGAATAGCATAAAACGTTCGGTATGAACGAAATATACACTGTTCCGACCCAGAACGCCAGAAATTTTATAACGGTAACAACACGTAAACAACAAGGTTTTAATAAATTTATCTGGATTTTGTATGAATTTTGATATTGGGAAATGTAAAAAAAGAAGAAATTCAATAAGCTATTGATATTGGGAAATCGTTACTAATTTAAACGTCACAGAGTTAATAGATTGTTTTGTTATGTCTGTTTGACGTTCAGTTCAGTCCGAATGCACATATTTGATTTTCAGTTATGCAAATTTTATGCTGATAAACGTTTTCCGTTTTTCTGCTTTTCAAGATCCGTCCTATTTAAAGTTGATGTAATTTCAAATCAATTGCAATCATATTACATATATATTCATTTTATTTTAGGAAGCCGTTATTTCATTCTTAAGCAAGAAATAAATTTGAAAGAGTGTTAGGTTAATTTTCTACGACGCCCTGGCGGTAAAAGCTAAACAAGCGTAAAAATAATATACACGGTTAATAAAGGAGAAAGCGGTACAGTTTATCCTTGCGGAGAGTTTCACATTAATAAAGACATAACGCAGCCAGTCTTAGGGAAAAAATGCTCGGCCTCCTAAATTTCCCCCAACACGTTTTATGCGCCTGCCACACTAACAGGGGCGTAATTAAATAAAGAAGGGTTAATTTATTATGTAAAGTCTAACAAAGAAAGCATAGTGAAGTTTACCACTTCATCAAAGGCCTGGGCGTGTTGGCTGTAGCGTTGTTGGGCCAGTTAACCGTGCTCGAGTAAGAAGTTCATAACGAACGCGGCTGCTTCATTCTTTCAATTACCAAAGTCCTTGTTAACATCATAATGAACCTTGAAACCAGTATTTGACAAAGCTAATCGAGTTTAATATTTTGTGTCATTACTATTCAACAAAAGCAGGGAATTTTTTGAAAGTATCGTATATAGGAGAAAAAGAATTCAAGTCTTCTCAATTATACAACATAATACATTTTCTCATTTAAAAAAAGTAATAATTTCAGAACGACTCTTATAATGAATGAATAATTATGTTCGATGTTCCATCTTTATGAGTGCAAGAGAGGTTCTTCATTTTCCTAATAGGACAGTGTGCCACGATTATCGTTTAAAAACAATCCAAGAAGTTTAAAAACATGTTTTTAACTACTATTTATTTTTGTTCATATTTATATTACATATTGGTTAATTTTCTTTTTTCACTTGTTGATTTTTTATATTTTCTGGATTTTTCTTTACGGAACCTGACAACCATCAAACTACTAATTATTCGGAGATCCCGGCGATGACCTAAGCTGTTTATCGGCCCATAAACTTCCCACTTATATTTGGAGATCGTGAGATGCCGTCTGGTGTGACTTAGATTTTAGAAAAACATTTGCTTTATCGTGCCAATGTTTCGAACTTTATTGAGATCATCTTCAGGACTCAAAATGAATATTTTATGCAAAGTATTTACGTAACATTTCATTGAAAACGTGTAAGTAATTAGTTCATTTTCAGCTGTGAATTTAAAATTGGGATGTAAATTATTAAAGTCTAATTATTCAGATATCGTGAGATGTGGTCTGGTGGGATGTAGGCACCAGGAAAACATTTCTTTTTATTGTGCCAACGTTTCGATCTTTTATTGAGATCATCTTCAGGGCTTGGGATTTACAAACATGTTTACATTTGGAAAATATATATAGGATGTGGAAAAGTGAATTTGTACAGTGCAAAATATATTTTATATTCAATCAAAGTGTTGAGACACGACACGCAAGAATGGCGCATTTACACGGAAGACAAACACTTAGTATTATTCGTCATGTATATTTATAAAATATCATTAAAGCAATTTTTATTCAGATTTAAAAATAAACGAAATAGCGAATTGTAAACATTTATCCTAAACGCAATAAGCGTTTCAACCAATGAAGAGTCGTAGGTGGACCACAAATAAAGAATTGGATATGAGCAAAACTGTAAAAATAAGTTTCGTGCTAAACTTACGTCAGGCTGGTTTTAAATTAGAACCCCGCAGACACCCCTCCCGAGCCACATATAAAGCAATAGGTATCGGTCGTAATTCTAGGAGGACAGTTTTCCGAGTACCCAAAAACCTCCAGATACACACCCTGCCGAGGAATTTCAATATGTAACTTTAGTCTTCGTCCGCAAAATATCCGTAAAATGTTCCGGGGCGGGGTGGCAGCCGGCGACACGCATTATTCGTGAATTAAGAAAAAAATGCTATTAAACCGGCTGAATTTATAAGATGTCACATTCTTTACACTTTTACGGGCTTTGGATGAAAATACGGCGTTAATACCACCGCCTTAACGAACAACGAGGTTAAGTTATGTGCTTTCGGAATTAGGCTGGAATTTATACTCAAAAAATACCCGAATAGAAAAAAAAAATGAGTCGGGAGTAAGTTTTTCCATTTTTTCCATATACATATATGCCAAAGCCCTTAATTCAGCTTGATGTTGCGTCTGTACAGATTCAAAGAATGTCTGTAAGCCAAAAACCCTTCCCTGTTCACTATTCCCATTAGACTTGTAAAAGATAGATTCGGATTTGTCATATCCATGAACAGGAAAGGTTCTTCACACATTGTAAGTGTGTTCAACTAATAAAGTTAGTTTTAAAATTTCCCTAAACGGCCGGGTCCATACTTTGTATCCCATTTATGCTGCCTCTGATTTTTCTGTAACATTTGATAACTAATTTGATTAGACTCGCAATTAATATAGAAACAGTGATTTCTTGCCAATGTCATCTGAGATATGAAAGAAAAAGTATGTATAATAAAGTTTTTCTTTTTCTAGGATAGAAAAATAATATACAATATCATATTAAATGAGATTAACGTGTAAAAAATTACAAAAGCGAAAAAACATTTCAAGCAAAATAAAAATCAGTTTAAGATAAACTAATCTATTCTATAATTATTATATGTATACATCCGCCGTTTTTTATCATATAGATTAAAAATAGAATTTTTATTGAAGATTATTAAATGCATAAATATTTAAAAAAAAAAAGCTTCTTTAGCTTTTCGGTTGGTTACAAAAAGGCTGATTTGTTTTAAGCCCCTTTTAAAACCCCATAAATAAAAAGTATCAAACATTTTGTTGGTATTCAAATTTAATTTCTTCTAATGAAGAAAATATTCGTCTTTGCTCATTTTCTGTTACTTCATTTGCTTATATTTTAGATTGTGTTGAATTCATTAGTGTTCGTGGTCCGATAGACCAAATAATGTTTTTTAGTTAATTAATCTTTATTTTGAAGACTTGTTATGAAAAATTCAGTGTCACGTGCGGGATTTGAACCTACGACTTTCGTCTAAATACGGGGCTGCTCTACCACTTGAACTATCTTGACTTCGATCCCCTGGACACCAACTTCCACCTTTCGAATTTTATCACCTTTACGCCACTTTTCAAATGTCGTGGAATCTAATCAATTCTCGGCGACAAATGATGTTTAAATATAATTTTGGTCCTCTGGGTCGGATGATTGTGACGTTTAAATTTTCTGTCACAATCATTTCACTCCCAGAGAATTGTGCTAAAAACACATTGTTTACGCGAGGAAATTTTGCAAATTGGAAACCTCACATTATTAAAATGATTTTGTTTCTTATCAATCTCTTTTTGATCGATCATTTAGTCTTTAAAACACAAACTTATCGTCTAATCATTTTCATTTTATTATTTAATTTTAATTTGGTGTCCCTATGGTCTGTTGTTGAGGCAAAAATTAAAAACAGAATTTACAAAAACGTCTAAATTACACATTTATTTTAATAAAGATGCCCTTTACTATCAACTGTTCGCTTTTACTACAAAGAGAACAGAATCCCAGTTTAGATGCAACAATAGATGGACTCTTTTGTCTGTATTATGTATGCAAACGTAAAGAGTAAAAGTGTTATTCACAATTATGAATTTGGGAATTTTTAATTATTAATTTGCATGGATTCATCGGCGTCAGCTCTTTCGTGCGAAACAGAAATAATTACATGATTTTCCTAATTGTGTCTTTTTCAGAAATGTTTGTTGTTTTCTCATTCAATTTACCTTGGTTCAAATAAAATCACTTTGTACGGCCCAACTGATTACCCGTTCCACTGACTGTTTAATTAATTGTTTACAAACTCTAAGCTTTAATGTTTGACCAATTGACAGATCTTTTGTTGAAATTACTGTCATATAAATTCAGATTATTTGGTTTAGAATTCTCGACCATATTCTCTATAGTTTTAAAAGAAAAACTCTAGTAAAAGCATGTCTAAAACATACTATTTCCTTTATCTGGATTTTAAAGGTAAAATAAATGGAAAAACAAAGGTCATTTATTTTTTGCCCTGTACTTTATTACAGTATTTCTTTCTAAAAGTTCTAATTATGATTTTGAAACTAACACTTAACAACGTAGTGAATGAAGGAATCGGGCTAAAAGAATTCTTATAAACGAATAAATTCTCTTTGTGAGACAAGAACATAGGACGTGACATGAAGAAGCCACCCTCATCCCTCCCTTCCTGGTTTAAAGATAAACTGCCTCAGTGTACCGCAATGAATTCTTATTTTAATCCGACTAATGCCTCACCATGTTTTTACAGTGAGGTCAAACCGGAGAACATTTGAATTTATTTCCCGGATTGTTTTCGATTTTCTGTTTAGGACGAATGCCGACATCCTTTTCCTACCAGCAGCTCGCTCCGGTATATTTTTTTCTCTTCTCTCCCGACCTCCGTTTTGTACCTTTTCGACTTCCTTAATTCAACAAAGGAATTCGGCGTTAACGTATTTTTTATAAAGCTCATTTAAGTTAAAGCGTGCCAAATTGAAGACTTTCAGAGAATTTGAAGTTTTTTAAAATTAGTAACAATTTTTATGAATTATTAATTTTAAGATAAACAATCTCGTAGTTAACAGATTTTGATCTAAAATATACAGTAAAACAAGAAAAGTACAAAGGGAATGTTAACTAATATTTTAATAATTTTTTAAAATACGTTTTTCTGCCTTTGCCATTTGTATTTTCACATAGAATTTAGCAGCTAATGTGCAAGATTGCAATTAATGCGTGTGAGATATTTAAAAATTTTCACAACCTGAGAGACGCTTTAAGTAAAGCAGGCAAAAAAATGCTTCCCAAAGGTTAAATGGGATTCTTTTAATACACACTGTAAAATCAATAAATAGGAGTTGAAATTACAATTTAAAATAAAACATTTTTGGTCTGGAGAAGCGAGAGGCAATTATTTTTATATCCTACATCCGTTTTCCACGTAAAACTTAATAATCTTATAGATATTTTGTAAATGGTGGCTCACAAATTAATTGTTAACACGATCAGAATATCAAGCATTAAAATTAAACGGTCATCATCAGAATGAAGCATTTGAAAAGACGTCTCTCGACAGAATTGGAAGAATGAAACGGAAGTGGAACAATTAATGCTTGAAATATGGATCGTTATGAACAACTAATCTATGAATGGCAACATCATTTTCCAAAGTTAATCTACGTACTCACACCGCCTTCGTGATTTCCCTTAATTTTATTGATTTTTTTCAAAGTTAACCTGACGCGTAAAAGAGTTCAAAATCTCAATTCCTTTTTTGTTTACATCATGAATAAATTCATATTAATATCTTACACGCATTTGTATAGTATAAAAATGTTTATAAATCCTAGACTCTGAAGATGATCTCACTGAAAATCGAAACGTTCGAACGATAAAGAAAATCTCTTTCCAAACCTACATTACACCAGACTACATATCACGATCTTTAAATAATCAGTTATTAACTGTGAATACTATATAATCCTATATTATGCTATTTATACTGCTCAAATGCCGATCCATCCGAAAACTATCCTAGAAACCAATCCAGGAGCATTCTGGTCTCAATAAATATTGGTGGAAATGTAACTGCGCCCAATTTACGTTCATTTTCAATAAGTTGCCTGGTCTGATAGTCTCAGATCTCCTGACACCTACCGAGCTAACTTACATCTTAACAATTTAAATGTTTAGGATTGTAAACCTTGGACAGCTGTATGACGTGAAAGCCTTGGACAAGACTCAAGAAACCAGAACCAACAGACCTTTTGGGCTACTACGAAAATATAGAGAACCGTGACCAGACAAATACCTGCACAAAACATTCTTTCGATTTATTTGGCCACGCAGAATTGTAGGCTATCTAATGTAGCCATCTAATATTAAAAAATTCAAGCATTCCATTCAAAGCGTTCAGTTATGTATATGTACATATATACTATTAAATAGTAATGTCAGTAGTAATATTCATATTTTTATTTAATTCAAATTAAATTTATTCTATTCACACTTACATTTAAAATGTCAACGAAAGGTACAAGAAATATGGTGAGATGCGATCTGGTATGGCGTAGGTTTCAGAAAAACATTTTCTTTATTGTGCCAACGTTTTGACCTTTATTGAGATCATCTTCAGGGCATGGGATTTACAAACATAGTCAAAATTTAAGAAATAGAAATACATGTAGGATGTTGAAAAAAGAGAATTTTTGCAATGCAAAAAAATAATTTTTTATATTCAAAGTATTTCTACTCATTCAAAGTGTTTGTCTTCTGCGTAATTGTGCCATTCTTATGTGTCATGAGTTCCAGTGAAATATTGCTGTATTATGTTAATATATATGTTGGATTTTGAACGGGTGGGGAAGGTCTTGCAAATTACGTCACATTTATTTGTTGTTGGTGTGAAATCTTTAATTTTGTAAAAAAAAGTGTTTGAATCGCTTTATAATTTTTGAAAGCTATTTTGAAGCTATCCGAAGAGAGAAATGTGATGGGCCGCCAATGAATAGCATGGAAACGTATGTTGCTTTGTCTGTATTTTATAGATTTGATGTAGTATTGATAGTAGTAGTGGATGGTGATAGTGTTGAGTAGTAGTTGTTGATTATTCTATTGATTATATGTGCAGGGTAGTGGAGGATCTGTTTATATATCTTTATGTTCTTGTGGTGAAATGATTCATGGCTTAGGGTAATAATTCTGTTAAGTACCTCTTAGGCCGTATTTAATATTGTATGAAGAGGATGGTGGGATTTAAAGTTGAGGCTGGTATCTGCGTTTTTTGGGTTTTCGAAACCAATCTGTGATTAATGTGCCATCTGGTCGTTTTATTACGAGTGTATCCACAAATGGTATTAATATTATTTTTTTTAAGGGCGTTTTAACGGCTAAGGTCATTTCACGCCCTAACATCCAAACATTCTATTTTAGGTTAGCTATATCTCTTCGGAGTGTCTAATTTATCCTATTGCCATCCAAGCTTTGATTTTCTTTTTCAAATTCTCAATTCAGAAGGCGAAATTACATTAAATTTAATAAAATTATAAAATTCATTTCTGTTTTTGTTTAAAAAGAATTAAAATTGTGAGGTTTTTCCATAATTTAAAATTTCCCCATAGGCTTGTATGGCTAATAATAATAATAATGGAGTCAGACTAGCAACAGTCTCAGCGTGATTATAGGCTCATCTTAATCCTTTTATTCTTCCATTCAAGTATGATTACTAATTCTACATAACAATAATAAGAAACAAACCACAATATTTTTTTATATTTAAATTGCGATATTGGGTATTGCAGTGCATTACTCCGCAATTTATATTGTTTCCTATTTTATTTTTTCGCTCCGGCAGCCTCAAAAATTTCTGAAAAAAGAAATCAAGCACGCACAACTCTTATGCAGATATTAACAGGCATTCAATTGTAAAACAATTTGGGAGAAGGCCTAAATCTCATTATAAATTCCAATACATTTGAGAAAACTGAAAAGCGCTCTTCGAAAGAAACACTGGGGACCCAGTAACTCCTGTAAATCTCTCGAAAGGTTGACCCTTTGCCTAAAGGGCTGTAAAGTGGGGCGGTCGACCAAAATATGTTTTACTGTCAAAATGATGCGTTCTCCACTTCGCGTGCATCGAGGACAAGTTGGAAGGTTGTTGCCTATTGACACAAATAGTATTGTTTTCGATTTCATGTGTATTTTTTTGGCGAAGTGATTGACAAAACAAAAAGTAGCAATCAGCAAAAAAGTGTGCAATGAAAAATTTAAACAAATTAAAAAATCAACGTCACAAACACATACAGTACAGTCAAATCAGACCCTACCCCTTCACTCATCAAACAGACGAAACACACCATCTTCGGCTGGGTTCCAATCCCGCTTGTGTCACAAACTTTTTCATTTCCACCAAAACATTCATAAAAGACCACTAAACACTAAATATATTGGATTTAATAGGCAATAGGGTACGAATCGTTAAATAAACACATTTTAATTTCTTTTGTGTGGTAGAGCAGAATGAAACTGTAATTTTTACTGCGTACTTGTTTTGCTTTCTGAATTTTTCAGAGATTATTTTAGAGCTAAATGATATAGCACCAACATCCTCATTTTTTTATTTTTGGCTATTCCCTTGTATGCCGGTCTGTATATTATAATAACTATTTCTCTCGGTTTTGTTTATTGTTTTATTATTCTCTACTTATCGTTTGTTTTTTAAAAGAGGGAAGGAATTTTAGAATATGGCTGAACTCCCTCCGCCCATGTGAAGGCCGAAATTTATTTTCAGACGAGATTATGGCTTTCAAAGGGAATTCACGTTACGGACCGACCGTAAATCAGGAGCAGGGCCTCGGGCCACTCCCCGCAGTTTCTTCGCTCGTAAATACAAATTCAAGCCGAATCCTTTGGACCAGGGACTCGCTCAAGTGTGTAGACTTGAAAGCTGAGACTGACCCAACTTCTAACTCTGATTTATTGCAAGATTTGACGGGAGGAGCCTCCTTCCACCCCCGGCTCTGTGTGTGAAAACACTCGTTTTCTCTCTTCCCTACAGAATCACTCACGAGCAAAAACCCTCTTAGCAAAGTCCTGAGGATACTTGTTCTTTTTTTGCTCAATTAAATGAAGCGTGTAATAATACAACATATATCAGATAATATGAATATTTGCCTTGCCCTTCTATGGCTCACATTGTCTGTATGCCCTCAAAAAATTCAAAACTAACATGTTAATAAAAACATACTTTTACAATAAAATATATGACAATATGCCTTTCATGTAATGTAGTAGAAGTAGAGGAGGTCCGTTTTTTCCATTCGTCATGCCTTATGAAGAACGACATTTGGTAATAAATTTTTAGCTAAATTATATTTGTGTTTTGATGAATCTCTGAATTAAATAATAACGTGAAATTAAATATTTTTTAGTACAACTCACAAATTTCTGATCTTATGTAATTGGTTAACATTAACATACGTACGCTATGATTAATATACCAATGAAAATACAAATAGCTTGAAATAAGCAACAAATTTTGAGTGTCTGGTTTTTCTCTTTGAGTATACATTTGTTCTATTTTGGCTCCGAACCTGATAAATTCTTTAAGTATATTTTATTAGAATAACTATGTCCATTCCTAGTTGAGTAAACTTAATTCTGTTTATTTTGTATATACAGTGTGAATTTTTGTAAAAGGCTTAGCTTTTGATTTTTACACAGCCAATTTTATTGTAAAACTCAATATGGCCAACTTTTTCCATAAGTTCCGTCTAATTTTTACTTATACATTTTGAAAGTTTTCGAATATAAAATGAATGATGCTAAAAACTTAAAAATTGGACGATTCCTTCTGGGGATATCAAGTTGACATTCAGAACTAGATAATTTGAAATTAATATTAAAATCTGACAAAGTACAAATTTAATTTGTGTTGATTTTTTAATATTAAAGTTAAAAAAACAATAATTGAAACATCAGTTTTTAAAACATGAGTTTCCTATGTATATGTTAGATTATAAAGTACTTTTAAAAAAATCCTTTTCAAAAACTCATCGAGTTAATCTGATGATATTGAAATTTTCCTTCAGAGCGTGATAATTTCAATTTACCGTGTAAATGGTTATAGAACGGAGAAAATTAAAAATTTAACTGAATTTAATATGAAAAATTATTTGCCGCTGAGTTTTTTTTTGAGAATTGGATCCATTTTTCAAATTTCATGGTAGATTCTATCCCACAAATTAAATTTAGTACCATACTGAGTTTGACAATAAATTAGGCAGAGTAAAAATAAAAGGGCAAGTCTTTTATAAAAGCTCACACTTTATAACGCAGCATTGCGTATTATTTGACACGAAAATGACCTATAATTTAAAAAAGTATGCCATATGTTAATAAAATCGTATGATTTTGCTTAAAGAAAAATGTTACAAACAGAATGTTAGATGTTTGTTTATTTTATTCTAAATTGTTTAAAATACCTGTGCGATTTTGTTCAGTTAGTTTGTATTTTATAGATAATGGTACCGGTTGGTACGATTTATTAGGTTTTGGCTTTTGCCTCGACAAGCCTTTCCCAACTCTTTATTTTCTTAAAGGACATTTATTGTCTAGGATTACAAAATAGGGGGCCTTTTAATCGTAAGGTCTTCAACAATTTAAACGCAGGACAAATTGTAGTGACTTCGAACCTTAGCTTTGTTGCAATAAATTTGAAGCGTCTGCATAAACACTACTTGGAGTGTATTTTCACAAAATTGTGATGAGAGCAATCGATAAAATCGACCCACTAAATTCAAGTGAGTTTTTAAAAGATCAACGAAAATAAAATCCCACAACTGCTTTTTACGATTCTATGGATTTGCGATAATCCACAATTTTGTAAATCTAAAAATCCGTAAAATACTTCAATATATGTAATACAAAAACAATGGGCACTCAAATTTTTGGGAATATAAACCTTCTAATTGTTTATACTTAACATTGTTGATTAATTTTTCTTCCTTCTTTTTTAATAACGGAAGAATTTCTATTTCTCTACTATCGAAAATTTTCATCTTATATGTAAAAATATGCGGTTGGTAAAATTTGCACGCTTTGTTGGATCTACGGTTAGATAATTTCTGTGATAAATCGGTTGAATTTTGTAAATACATTGCAGGAAATTTCATAAAGAAATAAGAATGAACGTAAATAAAATAAAATTCAGAAAAGTACAATATAATAACAAATATCCTGCTTGCTTCAGTTTGGGTCCTGTTAAGAGATCTCGACAAAAGCAATTTTGAAACCCACCAGAGAAATTTGACCCTTGTTATGGACTTTCGGAATCAAATATATATATATCCAAACTCGCTCTATCTGCAATGGTTATTCCGCTTTTTAATTTTTTTTATATTGTCTTTGTTATATCAACTCTTGACTTATATGTTTAAATGCTGCACATTACTATGTGCCGTTCTGTTTTACAAATATAAACCGCATCTAAAATCTGGATATTTTTTATGTTCATTATTATAATCTCTAATTTTGTAGGCCTTTTCCTTGCATTTACAGCTTTTTACATAACGTTTTTCTATTATTTGAGATTTGGGGGTGACATATTTTGCATTGCCTGTCGTACTAAGGTCGCATTCGCATTCCTCCGCCCCGTTTTCCTCGATTCCACTACTGGCGAGGTGATATGGGAACTAGATATTGTAGTAAAGAACTTCCAAGTTTGTTTATTTTTGTCTAACAGGACAAACACATTCTGTACGTTTGAATGTTTTTGGCGCAGTAGTCAGTCTTTTCATGCGAGCCACTGCATTGCTGCCCAACGTCCTTTCAGAGAATCAATTTACAGATGGGACTAAAACGTACGTTTTACGATTTTAGCTGGATAGTTGAAACTCTCGATTTTTGATTATGACGGACAACGAAAAATGTCGATATGTACCAGGCCTTAAGTATATTATTAGGTCATTGAAACGTGTTGCTTTATTAAGTTAAACTTGTTTTGAAGGTTGAACTTAAGCTTTTAATGTTGGCTATAATAGCTGGTGCAAGTTGTTTTTATTACAATAAGGTACTTAACAGAGCGGACAACTTGTTGAATAACCAAAGACTGAAAACGGCGAGCCATGGCGACCCCATATAGGTAATTAACCTCAACTTAAATCAATTACGGCTGAAAGTCGGCCACCTGCTGTCCAGGCTGTTGAGGCGGAACAACTATTAAACACACTTTACGTTATGCGAGGGCCTCAACTTAGCCACGGAGCAATAAGTCGGCAGGCTCTAATTCTGGAGGACGCTTTACATGGCTGGCCGACTCATCCTGGGCCTCATTCTAGTGAAACTGGGCTCCGAGGATCCTTCTAACTGCCTTGCCGTGACAACAGCTTACCTTAATTGCCTCAGTTGAAGTTGCGGTCGCTAAGCCTTTAACACGACTTAAAATTTAGGATGCCACTTCGTAATCGACTTTAAACACGTTTGCTCAACACACATCATTTACTAAATCTGTTGTGCGCTAGAAGTCTTGTGGCTTATGGTCGACATTTAACGAGTTTTGTTCACATTGGAAAATATCAAATAATATTAGCCCGCTGGTTAGGCTAAAGTGAAAACCAGCTATTTAAAAAGTCTACTATTGAGAAAGCAGGTAAATATATTTTGCAAGCTGTGCGTAAATAAATAAGAAATTTTTTATTGTTCCGGTTGTAAAATTTTTAAAAATATTTATCTTTAGTGCTAGATTCTAGTAGACGACGTGAAAATTAAATAAACGAAAATCGTCTAATTACCGTTTATAGCCCTCTGAGCGGTCTTAAAATTGTCTAGAGGAGTTTAACGACTTCCAAAGTGTTTCTCAAGACAAACCCGTTAGAACTCTGTGCCCCATGGCCGACGGATACTTCCCAATTAGTTCCGGTTCACTTCCTCTTCACAATACTCTTCAGACTTGGCCCCAATTTTATCACCGGCGGCAAGGGTGAAATCTCTTAGACGTCCCTTTTCCACTGTCTCCGGGGCTCAGAGGATTTTCTCAATGCAAAGCGTCCGTAATTTTACGATAAATCTTAACTTACAATCTAAAAGTTAGTTTTATTGCAAATATTAATTTCCTGTTTTTCTCTTAACATAGTATCCAAAAACGTACATTTAAGTCGTGGCTTCCATTTCCGGCGATTTTAATACAAATGCAAACAACAGTGCTAATAAATATTAGACTGTCAAACAAGTTAAAATGTAAAGGCATTATGCTTCAAAAAACTGGTATAATTACAAATAAAACTAAATGATCATGACGAAATAAAGCAACCATAAATCTTAGCTCTATGCTTACCTGTTTTATTTGATCATAAAATAGTTAAATCATTATGATTTATGAGGAATTGAAAAATAAAATTCTTTACATTGCTTTTTTATTTGAAAACTTAATCACATATTAATTTTCTTTAAGGCCAATGCAATTGGTTCCACTGGTCACTAGGTATTATTTGTAATAGTATGTACGGAATAAAAATAAAAAACCAATCCCCATGTTAATTTGGAAAAACAAGCCTGCCGTTTATCTGGAAAAGCCCGTCGGCAATTTCAGGTTAATTTGACATTCACAGCTGTCAAGCTGGCCACAAGGTGGCAAAGTTAAATGGAAAATGGGAAAACGTTTCGCTCTTCTGTCTATCACCACACGAAAGATAGAAAGGACTAGCGGAACACGCACAAGTTAAATTGATTTGCAATCAATTCATTGTAATCTGTGTTTTCACTTAATTCTAATATTATAAAAATATATTTTTTGGACCACCCAGGGCAATTTTTACCTCTCTTATAAGGGGGGCCGCGGTAGCCGAGTGGTTAGCGTGAGAGACTGTCGGCTAGTAGACCCCGCGGTCGCGAGTTCGATTCCCGATACCCTTCCTCCCCAAAAAACGAATAACGGAATAAATATACACAGCAGAAAAAAAAATAACTCTTATATTTTGGTTTTTAACATAAAAATTCATAAATCCTTTCAGTTTTATCCTAATTTTACTTCATCAACCAAAATTGTATTCATGCGGGCCGTGGTAATAGTACAAAGTCGAAGTTTCGACGCTCTAAATCTTTCTAAAGTACATATAAATCGGTTGAGTCGTTTCAAGTTATCACTTTTCTAATGACTTCGCAAAAATCGGCATTTCTAAGATAAAACATTCCAGAAAACAATTAATTTTGTTATTTAAAAAAAAAATTGACATACTTTGTAATGTGTTCGGTCCCAACGTTTTATTCAACAAATGACAATATAGCCAACACATGATTCCCTGAGACTTTACACAATAGGCTAAAATATCGTACCAAAAAATAAAGTTTATATTCCATTTTTACAACCCGACCCGACAAACTCCTAAGAACAAATATTAATAATATAATATGGATAATAATATTTTTTCCCACAAATTATTCGCCAACCGAAATGGATTTCGTTTTTCTTTTTAACCACAAAATAGTATGAGTATTCACGATCTTTTGTTTAACCATGTTAACTCTGTTAGATCCTGTTAGATTGAGAATAATGATGATTTGGACTTGCTAGAATCTGCTTGTAAAAATTGCGTTCGATCTAACAGGCCAGGGCCAATGTTAGATCTTAGGTCGTAAATGCTGTCACATTTCTATCCGTTAGGGTGTAGGTAACCAACATGCAGCCATGAATTTAACAGCTGTGTTGAGTTTACATGTATTTTTATTCTTAAATACGTATTAATTAAATCAGACCAATACATTCCTTTTGTCCTTATACTCTCATTCAAAATAGATACATTCATATCCCTTACCCTATAAAGTTGTACGATGTTAGACGTGAATCTACAAGGTAGGTCTGCCGCCACGAATTGAGCGTTTCATTTTTAATATTTTTCGGCTGCATTTTGATAGTATTTTGAGAGAAAGGGTTGATTAATTTTGCTTTTTTATTTGACATCTTACAATTTAGCACGAAAGAAAACCAAAACGATCAACAACACGCGTTCAAGGACTGTTTAGCTATATTTTTGGTTCTACCAATCGCCACACGCAGCATTGCGGAAAAATTAATATTTAACATGCTAAGGAAAGAAAAGAGCATTCAAGGTGTTACTGGACATTTCTCTATTCGGCATAGCACTAGTTAACATCTTACAGCTATCGTGAACACCCCCAATTATAACTTTAAACCACCTCCACGGATCCACCGGTAAACGGACAAAGCAATAGAAGCTTATAAAGTACACCTAATGGCAACCGGGTATGCATAAATAAATTAAAACCGGAGCTATAAAATGAAATATTTAATGAGTTTTTGTTGAATCGACCCTTATTACTACTTATCATGACGAATTAGAGTTGATAATGAAAGTTGGTCTGGGATTTGTGGGCATTTTCTTTTTTGATTTTCTTTGCAGATTGCCCAAAGCTGAAATACATTTGAACAACTGAGCTATTCGCGAGTGAAGACAGACCCAATAAGGAGACCCTATGCAATGACAGATCCTCTAAATCTTGTCGGTATGACATAAAAGAAGATTTACTTAGCCTTACAATGGTTGCAATTCCTTGAATCTGGTTAAAATCCAAACATTACTCAGTCAAAAAAAATTCCGTATCTCCTCTAGCAAGTCTAGTTTTTTCCGCAAATTTGATTTTAAAAGACCCAAGACAAAAAATTGGTTCATTTGATTAAAATCGTTTGTTTTTGTAACATTTTATATACCTAGTTTCTTTAAAAACATCCTGCATTATAGTTTTTATGCTACGTGTACAGGTTATCATTAATATCCGTGTATCTCTCCTATACGTAGAGATGTATATTAACTTTTACAAAAATTAATATAATCAATGGCAGATAAACATGATTGTTAAATTATTCCTTGTTTTGGGGAATGCTGTGAATAAATTTTTTTTGTTTAATATACAAATTTTTTAGCCAATGTGACAAAAATATACTTCACATTTCAAGACGGAAATCTAATGGATTGAATATAAAGTGTTTTGAGAATTTGGTGTTTTTCTGTCAATGTTTTACGGTTTTTTTATAAGTCAAACCCTAGGTATTTTATAAAGTAAAAAAATAATTTTAAAAAAATATATATATATCCACAAATGTAGGTAGATTTTAATAATTAATTTTGACTGTAAGTACAATTAAAAGTAATGAGTTGGAACAATTATGAACGCCTGTGGTTATAATTATGGTGCTTTATCGACGATTAAACTCCTGCCCATGGGCTGATAAATGTATTTATTGAGAGAAAAACATTATATTGCACTTAAATTAGTTTAAATATATTCGTTAAGTTTAATTAAATTCAATGGTTCCACGTCCACTTTTATCATTTCATTTTAAGTCGTTAATAAGAGTAAAAATTATTGAAACTTTATTTTGTTGTAATATTATTGGACCAATCTTTGCTTACAAGCTCTGTAGTAATTACGTTATAAAATATCAATCTATCAATATGATGGATCGAAGTTTTCTTAATTTTCTTTATTAGAAAGATTGAAAGCTTAAAATTGTATTGGATGATATTTCACAAAGGCCTGAAAATTATTTTCTTTAACAACACAACCCCCATGTGCAAGCTTCATTTCTTAAACTAAGAACTTAATTTATTAAAATGTTAAATTAAAGAAAAAGTTTGCTCTCTTTGTAATTTAATGTGCTAGTGTGTTTATCACTATAAACGATTGTACCTGAATTTTACTCCTGTTAACGTATGAAACTGTTGTTTGTACGAACTACAAGTTGTATATATATATTTTCAAATATTTAAATAAGCAGTTATATTTATGCGCAACGTTAAAACAACATTAAAAGGCTGTCCATTAATAAAAAATCTATGATAGAATTTATAGTGAACTGTTAACTAAATTATGTAAGGAAAGAGAGAAATGTGTAAATTTCAGTTGTACTTCGTAACAGGATATGTAAATATCTATTCTCATTCTAAAACTTTTAAACGGATAAGACGGGGTCTAAATCAAAAGCCGATTATAATAGTAAATATTTGATATATCATGTTTGTTCTGTAGGTTGTTGTTAAAATGAATTTTTGTCTTGATCCACACACACCATTCCATAGACGTAAACAACGAAAAACACATTCGTAAAAAAATTGTCTTTATTTCATATTTTAAACAGGTATCGACATACAGGTGTTGTCCGCTCCCCCTCTTCAGCTTTTATGACTTGAAATACAAACAAATCCTCAAGGTTTTAATTATTATTTTATTATCATGTATTTATGATTAATATTATTATTAGTCGTAGTAATACTAGATATGTAAATAAATGTAGAATTTATCTTCAATATAGATTTAAAATATTTTTTTTTATAGCTAGAGTTGATTGCAATAACTACATGCACAATTTTTGCAGATCGATCAAAAACATTATTCCAAACTGATATCTTGTCAATATAGGATTTATTTTTATTTTAAAATTATTTTTAATAGTTTACCCACAATTTGGCTGTTTACGTAGAAATAATATTAATTTCATTTTTTCGTCAAAAAATCGTTGACTTCTATCTAAATCGAACCTAGTTCTACATTTTGTCCATTATAAATTGTGAGTTTTTTTAATAAAGTTATTTTCACAAATTAATAATTTTATTGAAAGGAATTCCTATCATGGCTCTGGTGAGGGGCTGTCTAGGGATAATCAGGAATAGCAAATAATTTCAATTCTAAGCACTGCTAGGCGTTCCAATTATGCACATGCTTTACAAATATCATGAGCAAATCATTTGAAATCACTCTTTGACTTTGATAAGGATTGCATTTACTATTTGAATTAAAATAAATTGTTGTTATGATTCTCTCTAACAAAATTTATTATTTCACAAAAGTTTTTAAAATTAATGCTTATTTTAATTCTGTGTAAAATTATAGTTGGTAATATAAATAGAAAAAACATAAATTTCATTGGACATACATGACGGAAGAAGTTACTGAAGCAAATCTCAAGCCATTGCCTCTGCAAATTCTACTAAAAAAAATGTTTTGCGTTATAGATTAAAATTATTTAGCAATTGTGGGAAAGTATTTATCTATGGCTTTCCAAAAGCACTTCCTTGTTGAAAATTGAATAGTTAAATTATGCTATTTAGAAGTATGTATTAATCTCTTTCAAACTAGATATAGACAATAATACCCCAGATTAACAATTCCAGGATTATGATGATCGCTATGATCAAATTATTTCGTAATAAGAACCACAAATTTTATATTTATAAGGTTAAATATCATTTATCACTGCTATATTCTTTATACAGTTTTTATTCAGATGATTTTGTTCCGTAATTACGAATTTTTATAAATTAGTTTTTATATTATTTTACATAGTTTTGAAAATGGTAGATCGTGTAACAAACAAATATTATTTTTCCTATTCTAAAACTGACTAGTATAAACCGTAGACTTCGTTGTTAGTAGTAATATGAAAAAACGTTTTATGTTGTTCTTTGTTATGAATTGAGAAATTTGTTATCTCTAAATGCCTGTTAAAATGGAAAATTTAAACTTCAAATTCTCTAGGTTATCAAAATGTTAAAATTAAAACATTTAGGAATTTTAATTTTAAAATATTATTCCCATTTGATGTATCTTCACTTTTCAATTGTATTTTCAAACGCATAACCAAATCCATTGATTGAAACAGAATGAATGGATTGGGACTTAAGAGACAATATTTGCTGTACGTGTTTTCTGTGCCTTTTCTTCCTATTCCCCTTCAAATCCAATCATAAGTTCACCCAATATTCGCCGGTTTACTTTTGCCTTTTCTATTAAGCCTATAAGTTATATATTCCGAGAGAGGATCATATGAAACAATGTGTTAGTTGATTAGTCAGGAAAATGTATATAAATATTGGAATTGATTCTGCGATAAAATAATTGGTTGGGGTAGTGAAGAACGATCGGGGCTGAAATTTTTGAGTGGGCGTCAACACATTATTGAAAAACCGTTCAATATGCAATACACATTTCTCTTTAAAACTAATTACTTCCAAATTGATTTATACGTTTAAATGTTACAATTTCGCGTTTCGAATTTTTCGAATTAATTTTAAAATTTTAAATTAGTCAAGCTTTATGTAAGGTGTTGGTTGAGATAAAAAAAATCAGTGTTACGAGCGGGATTCGACCCATCGACCTTTGTTAAGTACGGCGCTGCACCACTAATTCATCTATCGTGACTTCGAACCCCCGGACACCAACTTCCAATCTCGACCCACCATTCCAAAAAGGAGAGAAAATTCGAAATTATCTCAAGTTGTAGAACAGAGGTATATTTAACCATACGTGGTGGGTACGCATTTCGCTTGTAACACTAATATCACACCTCAACCTTACATGAAAATAATAATTAATTGGTATTGCAATGACCAGAAGACTAGACCAGAAAATATAAATGGTTCGGAAAAAATCAATTCCAACTGCTCAAATGAGCTGGTGGTACATATTTCCAAATACAATACAAAAAATGAAAAACTAGTGGTACAACGAAAACAAACCACCTGCTTAGGTGTAAGGCACAGTTTTCGGGCATTAATAGAAGAAAAAAAGAAGTATACAGATTTTTTTATCTCAACCAATACCTTACATAAAGAGTAATTAATTGAAAAATGTTATTTGCTCAATCGGACCACGAATTCTAATGGATTTAATAACTTTTTCAGTTTTATTTCAAGGAAGGGATAAAGGTTGGAAGACTTGGCATTTTTCCTCCACGTGCTTTGATGTTGCGCAATAACATCGTCATATTTTTTAGATTTAAAGAGAAAGTGTGGAAAACATTGAAAGAACTGCATAATTTAAACTGTTTGCACAGGTTGAAAAAAGATAGCAAGCTATTAAAACGCGTTTCTTCATCCTTATTTGCTGTGACAATACCTTATATATTCTGATAAATATCTTGCAGAGGAGATTTGCACTAGAATGCTCGTGAATTGCGGTGAGTAAATATAATATGTTCGAATAGAGGCACTTCCTTACAGAGTATCTGGGGTGAAGGACTGAGCAGTCTAGTGTGTGAATTTATTAGCGCGAATGGAATGGGATATATCCGAATACCTAGAAAAATAGTGAGTAGTCGGAGTGAATGTTAACAAGATATATTATTCACTGTTTTCGTGGTCCACTCGACCAATTAATTTATAACAATTAATTAGGGTTTTCAGTTGAGATCGAAAAAGGTTAATGGCACGAGGGGGATTCGAACCCACGACCTTAGGCTAGATACGCCGCTGCTCTGGGAGAGATGGGGAGTTGATGTCCGAGTGGATCGAGGTCACGATGGCTCAGGTGGTAGAGCAGCGGCGTATCTAGCCGAAGGTCGTGGGTTCGAATCCCCCTCGTGCCATTAACCTTTTTCGATCTCAACTGAAAACCCTAATTAATTGTTAACAAGATATCATCATGTGTTTCTGTTATTATGTGTATTTGTGTCATTTCATCGATAGTACTCTGATATACAGCAAGCTACAGAAAAGAAAAAAAGTCGGTTGCAGTCTGATCATAACTTGGCTGCAGAAAAAGTATAATATATTAATAGGAAACGAACGGGAGAAAACCTGAAAATAAAATCAAAGAAAGAGTTGGGTGGCGCCGTCCAATGTAGTTTACTAGCTCTAAATTTGTCGACAAAAATGTTATGGAGTGGTCATCATAAGGGAAAGTAGTAAATAATGATTTATAACTAAACTAAAATTAATATATTTCAATATTATTACATGAATATTTAAAAATGTAATATAAACATAATTTAATTATCCAACAAAATTTTTAATTTTGTAAATAGCTATTAGAAATTCATATATTAACGACAAATAGATTACTTGCTTTTAAAATACTCTCAAGTAATTTGTTTAACCAATCGCAAAGAATTTCAGAAAAGGAAAATTGGTTGGAAACTTGGAGTACCAAAATACATTTTGTACACGTTTAAATTTCTCAATTTTATTTTGCGAAGTAAATTCTCGTCCACACTTTCACTGGATCATACCAACGATTTTGATATAAAATAAATAAGGTAAACTACATTTATCATAAAGTCACATGTCAAACATGCCAGAAAAACCGTTAGATCTGTTGAGCGAGGTTTGTTGGTAGCCGGCAATCCATCTTCCAGGAACTTGCTCGTCCAGCCGTTGTCTCAAAGTGAGTGAGTAATGTACTGACCAGCCATAATGCATAAAACCGTTTAAGTTTTAATGAACCAAAGCATCAACTTTGAGACAAGTTTGCTTAACAAGTGATAAGTTTTCTTAGAGTTATATACTCCTTACAGTATCATTGTGATCTAAGATAATATAAAATTTATTGCTTATGTAATGTGTTAATTGTTTAAATAAAAAAATTAAATTAAATTTCACCGCTAGGTCTTATATGAGCAGTTTATAACCTACACGATTTAATTTAAAGAATATTTTATAAGTTGAACTAACTAAATTATAAAATAACTCCAACAAACTTGTATATATTTGTATATATATATATATATATCTACACATTACATCTCT
>CM077108.1:2188372-2254414 GCA_039619505.1 Cimex hemipterus
CCTAAGAATTTAGAAGTGTAATATATATATATATATATATATATAGTAAAATGTTTTATATAGTGGTAGTTTTAGTTGTTGTTTCTTATCAGTCGCTACAGTTTTAAATAGTTAGCGTGTTTTTGTGTACCAATTACCTCCACTTTGGTAGTGATTTGCACGATGTCGAGTTCGTTGAACAGACATAAGGGAATTTCAGATTTATTGGTTTATCCTCTTCCAATCGTTACGTTTCGATATGTGTCCCATCAATCGGACCGTTGAGTGAAAACGATGGGCTTCCACGTGACATTTATCACATCAGCCCTGACCGGAAGAAACCGCACCGGAAAATTCCTCCTTTCGGAGCAACAAAAATACAAAGGTTTTTTTTTTCAATAAATAAAAATATATCCGAGTAAGTTTTCAAAAGTTAATATTGTGTAAAGCATGGGAATGATACCCGGATCGTAATATTAAATTTATTTTTATGATCATTAAAGATGATGAGAGGATGTATCGAACTGCTGTTTTACATCTTGGAAAAAAGCTTTTAAATTATCTTAATATTTTTAAAAATAATCTTATTATGAATGCAGTTTCTTTTTGTCAAATATTTCAACACTACTCGAGTTAAAGTAAGAAAAATATAATCGTTTTTTAAATTTGTTTTTTAGCTGCAATATTGTCCTACAAATTAGGCCCTGATGATGTATAATCGTCGAAAGCTCGGCACAAAACTTAAAGAATGGTCGTTCTGTTGTGACCTTAGCGAAGATCCTTTTTTCCAAATTTTTGTGACAATTTATTGCACTGTTTGAAGTTACGTTTCAATTTATTCACTAGTTGTCACGGTCCGCTTGACCGATTAATATCTTTCAATTAATTACAGTTTTAGTTGAGATTAAAAAAAGTCCGAGAATCAAATAGATTACACGACATTTGAAGATTGGCAAAAAGGAGGAAAAGTTAGTGTTCGAATCAGAGCTCCACAAGATTTAGGATAACCCCAACTCTAATGTATTTTTACCTGTTTTCCACGAATGACCTCCTCACACTGATGGAAAGAGTATGATGTCTTAAAACAAACCAATTCCTGAAATGTTTTAATATAATTTTCTAATTATATTAATATTAAAATAATATTAAATCGAGAATTTGCAAATAACGAGAGCAGGATTAAGTTTATAAAATAGGTTACAATGTTATTACAAATTGTTATTAAAAATATATAAACATATATGAAAGATACGGTAAATTCACATGAGAACAATTCATATTGTATGCAATAACACAGGTCAATTATGGTCATAAAGTTAAAAATGTAAAACGAAGATATTAATATAGTTAATTAAAAAATAATGATCTGACCGAGTGTTAGTGTCCAAGATGCTGCAGGCTGGATGGCCCAAATAGAAATTTTGTAAGCAGGCAATATCGACTACCATTAATATGTACATAGTATCAGGGTGAATTAACGCTGGATGTTTAACCGTGTAACTAAATGCTTCTTTGGATAAACCGCCGCCCACTCTGAGCACACCATATGGATCTTTTAAATACCATCAAACTTATCAACTTTGAATAAATGCATGTGTTCAACTCGAACTTATAATCTGATTCATACTGCATGCGTCGAAGTAGATGTGCAACTGCTAAATCCAATTCTGTCGCAGTTCAGAAACGTATTTTATGCCGTCGAAAATTCAGGATAATTTTCGATATGTATTTTTGAATTTTCGGTCTCATCAACAAGTTATTATTCAAGGAGCCAATTTTTGAACACATCAATGCGTCTAATAGAACACGTCAATAAGTAGTTCAAGTAATAAGTTCTTTTGTTTTATAATGATTTTTTTTTAATTTTAATATTAGCTGTATTTTATTTAAGATATTTAACATTAATTAGTGCTTTCAACTGAGATTTGTACTTAATGTTTTGGAATTTGACAAAATAATCTTCTAATCTGTTTGGAAAAGGAATGAAAAAAATACTTGAAAACGCATTATTGGATTTAAAAAAAAAACACATTAATAATAGAGAAACACTGTCTTATCCGTTAGATTTATTTCAGAAGTTTTTAATTTTAAGGCAGGCCATTCAAGTTCAACGGTAAAATGATTTATTTACGTTTTCTTTTGTCCGTTTCACTATCTCTGTTGGGCTTTCCACTAAATCCAGGCGGTGTTTTTGAACCAGCATGAGCCCTCTAAAAAGTTGTCGGGCAAAGTTCGCGTCTGCTTTGTATGCTTCACTTATTATGTATTAAAGTTATGGAAAAGTTGGTGTTGAATGGAGCGGAGAGAAAATGTGACGAGAAAGGCTATGACTACTTCCGACACTTCTCTTCGCAAAATAGTCTCCAATCCGGATTTAATAAAGAGCACCTATATCCGGTTTCCCTCGTAAACTAAAACTTCCCCTAAACGATCATCCAAAGTATTTATGTTTTGACTAACTGTTCCAAGGGTTTGAATGTATGATGCTAAAAGCCCAAAGTCTTCTTAAAAGTGTTCTATTGGTTAAACGATGATTGTTTCAGGGATTTATTTAAAAACCTTGACCGAAACCACAAGATTATTTCCTTGTTGTGCTTTAATAATAAAAACTATCATTTATGAAAATGTACAGAGTTGAGCTTATTCTAACGATATTTAGTAAGTATCTTATAAAGGCAAAATTAAACTTTAATTAAGCCTGTTGAGTTGAAGAGCTATTTGCCTCATTCAATCTGGTTATTTTTATAGTCCTGTGTTAAGCATTTTTAAATCTGAAAGCTGTTTTCAAACTTTACGCGCAGGATATCCTTCTTAAATTTCTTTTGAGTTGTTTGCATCCCTCACAGGTGAGATTATGCTTCTTATACTTCAAAGTTATCGCCATTTTTTAAATGCGAAAAAAATCGGGAGGCTTTTGGATTGCGGAAGTAATGAGGTTAAAAAATAAAATTATATTTTGGTTTTCCCAAAGATTTTATGGGTGATAGGGTGCAACAGGCAAACGTAAACATTGTTCCTAGGTGAAAAAAAATTCTAGCTTACTCTGTTACATTGCTAGATGCATGACAAGCGCGTGACTGTGCACCAATTTTTCACCATTCTCGGAGTGTGACAATTCTTCAAAAATATTTAAAATTTGTTGGAGCCCCATCTCAAGTTTCAACGGAGCTTAGGGCTGCTGCGTTGTTTTTAAATTGGACTATTATAGCAATGGTTAGAAAGAACACTTACATAACCATGTTAAAATTCGGGCCTAGCCTTGTGGGACGGCATAACATGAATTTGTTAACTAATCCTGGAATCCTCACTTTTTCGAAAGTGTTTTTTCTGTTCTAGGCATGAGTTTTTTGAGTCAAAACAGGATAAATCAAATTTAAGCCAATGAGAGATAAGTCATTTTCCAATCTTTACCCCAGACCGAGTAATAATCAATAGATTTAGCCTAGGATTCTATTTCCTTTTAAACGTAATGTGCCTTTCAAATATATCCAAAAATAACGTCAAAATTTCTTAAATCTACATGTTTATTTGTAAGCTCGAATAACTTATATCAAAATAGAATAACCATATTTATATATGTTCGAATGAATATTTCTTATTTAAACTAGTTATTCTCTTTTTTTAATGTTGTAGTATTATTATTTAATTCAGTAAGACATATAGAGGAAAATAAGTGGGTTTCTTTTTTAACATTGTCAATTAAAAGTAGTAACTCATATCCTCACATGTAAGTCAAATAAACGTATTTTGTTGTTTTTAAAATCATGCAGATATCGAAATATATCATTTAATGCGCCTAAAATTCGCCGTTTTATAATATTAAAAAGCGTCTCAAAACATCTATTATTTGAGACACCTGAGATACAAACGTTTTCCGCGAGGTGTAAAATGGTTTGAACAATTTGGAATGCTTTTTGGCGACACGCATTCCATCCAAAACGGAGTAAGTGAAATGACAAATTTGCACCGACATGATAACTTAACGTACGTGACCAGCTGTGATTAATACGCTCATCGGCCGTCGACCGGGTCCGACAAAATTTGCAACGGCGTTCTAGGTCCTCAATGGGCCCCTGTTCCTACATCGTTAAGTCAACAGATCCATCACTCTTCCAACGACTCGAGATTGATTGTCACTCAGCCTCCCCATGAAATCCTTTTTGACTAATTCAATTTAATTAATTTATACATTGGCCTGGTTTGTTTTGGGAAAAGCCTTTAAACCAGTATCATTAATGTCTTTGTTCCCGTTGCAATTTACCTTAATGATCCGTCCTGCTACCTGTCACGAAATATCAAAACTATTTGAAGGTACAAAGCGTTGGTTAAAATATATTGAAATATGTAGATCGTTCAACCATTGACTGAACTGAAACGGAAATTTTAAGATTTGGATGATCGTCGTATCATTTTTGTTTGAGACCTCTTCTACCTTTTGTTGAGTTTTGTGTTTATTGGTGGTATATAGCACATTACGTGAATTATTTGTCTAAGAAAAAAATGAAAAGATATAACGATGTTATTTCTGAAATAGGTAGCAAGATTAATTTGCCAACTGCATAACCTAATACATTACGTATTGTTGTGATACCTATGTTAAAATTGAAAGTAATTGTTTTGAAAAGAGTTTCTAATTTTTGTTGCTCTCCAGCCTTCATTCAGAAGCTTGTTCCGGGGCTATTTCCGCGTTAGTGATCTTAGTGGGTTATAGGGATGGATTATATTGAAAATCGACTGATCTAGTGAGTCTGAGCAAATGAAGAGTTTACCGTGTAGGATAGATAATTTAGTGGGGATTTATTTATTTAAGAAATGGTATTGGTGATATGTAGGTAGTCTTGGTTATGATTTGAGGGAGTTTGAATTGGAAGGAACGAATTATTAGAAATTCCCAGTCCATATGGCAAAATGGATTTCAGTATGATTATACATGGTGTCCGTTTTTTGGTCAACACGTTAAGCGGGAACATTCACCCTATGCAACTCTATAAAACGCTACCCGATGCGATCGACGCCTTGTCACGTTTGGTAGGGTGTGCACATCTATCCGAGGTCAAGTGCGCGCCACGTTCAGTTACACAGCGTGTATCACAAAAATCGCTATTACAATGGCTTTTAATGTGTGGTGTGTAGTGACCGTTAGTTAATGATTATTTGGAAGTCGTGACAAGCAGTCTGGTGTGACGCAGGGTTTAGAAAAACATTTTCTTTATATTTCCAACGTGTCGATCTTCATTGAGATTGTTTCAAGGTGACCTCGACCAACAGAAATTATAACGTTATCCGATGCGACAAAACAGACACATGCGCTTGACCTTATCGCGAAGTTAATTGCTTAAGAATCCTGTTAGAAATAACATATTCCTTCCTACTTTTCTCTTCAATCCCACGCTTTTCTTAGGCGATTTTCCCGAATGCTGGAATGTTTCAAAATTTATAAAACAACCAGTAAACCCCATGCAACCCTCCGAGTTACAACAAATTACTTTACTCAGTGTGTACAATATTTGAAAAGAATCCAATTATGTGTATCCATGCAGATCTCATAACTCAATCTAACTTTGCTTTCTATCCTGGCCTCAGTAAAGTAATTCAATCGGCTCAGTTCTATAATGTCACGGAAATCTTCCACCAACGTAAAAGTCTTTTGACAATTTGTGGCAAAACAGGATTGTTCACCGGTCGATCAAGTACCGTAAGTATTCCCATTATGTCCGACTAAATTGTACACCCATCCCGCAAAAAAGAGATAACTATGTTGTTATTGCCAAACTTTGCTAGCCTTTAAATAACGGAAGTCGCTTACATGGTGAGAAGTCGTAAAGCCGAAACGTATTGAGTAACATCAAAAAGCTGTGAGCGTAAACGGATCGACTGAGTTGACAAACTATAATACTATAACGGCCGGAATCGAACCCGCGACTGCAGGATCTACTAGCCGAAAGTCTCACGCTAACCACTCGGCTACCGCGGACCCAGACGTTTTTATATTGTTACGTTGTTATAGAATAATAAAGTTTTTTTTTGTAGAGGGGGTAAGCTGGCATATTACCCATGATATATTAATTTATAAAATTAAAAAAAGTCAATGTAATCAACTATTTATTGCAGTATAATTGTGCTGGCAAAAGAATTAAACGAAAAAGTTTCAATTACAGCTGATATATTTTATTGAACTTGTGTTCAAATCTTTTTATTCCTTGACAAAATTACCGTGTCAATCAATATACAAATGGAAATAAGCAAACGGGGTTAAGCGCAAAATCCCAACTGGGCTGTGTTTACTTAATTGGGATATTTTTGGAAGACGTAAATGAAAGCCCAGCAGATTTTTCCCGTATCCGATCCGAATGCACATTATTCGTAAATCTTCATTTTAGAGATCGGAAGAAACTGTGATTACACGATCCTCTAGAATTCCGAAAGATGCTTGGAAGGTATTTATCGTCGAAAATTAAGACAAGCTGGCCCAAGTGTACGTTAGTTATCGCGAAAAAGTAGACATGCCATATGAAGATTCAAGCGGATCACTTTTTCCAAACTTCACCTGTGCTTTATTCTTTCATAATGTAAGTTTAAAGACATATTACGGCTCTTTTTTTCATTTTCTTCGTGTTCTAAAACAACGCTTTTATTTAAATAATCCACGTCCAAGACTGAGCTTCTAAAGAATTATATCCTACTGTTCATGTTTTGTTTCTCATTTTAAAAAAAAGTCAAAAACTGAAGCTCACAGCGTTTAATTTTTTTTACGTTTTTAATTCAAGTTATAATACGATATTTCTAAAATGTCTACCCCACTTGTAATCTAATAATCATAAACATAACAGCTTTTATGTAATGTTGTAGCTGTTATTGCCAACGCTCTTCAAAGCTGTCTGCCATTCTGTAGACGATGAAATATCTGAAATGCGTTTTCTTGATATTCCAAAATTGATTTCTTTATAAAAACAACCGGCTTACTAAACCGATTTAGTTTTTCAAAATGATGAATTTGTTAAATGATGTCAACACTTTAATTTCGAAAAAACAATCTGTTGGCTCAGTTGAAAAATATGTTTTTAATCGATATGTTTCAATAATCAATATATTTTTAATCATTTGGGAGTGAAAGTGGAAATATATTACAGATTTTCGGGATTTATTAAGTTTTTGACCATAAATTGTAAGCTGACTCACTGATTTGAAAAGAAAAATAGGAGGCGTAATGAAGTAAGATGAAAAAAGCAATCGAAGTAATCCATTGTGTAGTCGGAGAGTAAGTCATAGACCAGCACAGAATTCCGATGTTCGTCCACAACATCAGGAAACTGTGCATGGTTCCGTATAAATTTGGTGGGGTTTCCAGGATTATAAATCGCGTCAGGCTCTGCATGCCGATGTTATGTGCGAAAATGCCGACGAGAGTTGGAAGAATGATCAAGAAAGTGTTCACACTACTGACAACCAGAAGCTGGATCTCGCTAACGTCGTAGGTAGTTCCGTTTGGGCTGACATATATGAAAACCGAGTAGACTCGTTGTTCCAATTCGAAAACTGTATCGTTGTAGATCTGGCCGTTGTATGTGAACCCGTTAAAACGGAATTGGGAAAGGACGCTTAGAAAATACACATCTCTTACATTTCTAACTAGATGGACCTCGTAATCCCTGTCGAACGAGAAAACTACATTAATATCATCGATGTTTGAAATGATAACAAAACTAGACATATTTTCCGGCGCTTCCAGGGGGTCTGCTTTTTTCAGCAGCACTACTTCATTTTCGTTGACGATGGCCGTAAAGCTTTGAGACTCTTTCGACTTCAATAACGCAGTCATGTTTTTCTTAGATTGTTGAAACTCGATTTGAATTGTATGAGAGCATTTTTTCTCACAAGGAACTTCTTTTATCACATGGAGTTTTCCGGGATTTAACTCGGTTATGTCGCATATGCTACAACTTATTTTTATAACTTCTTTTGCTCCGTTGTACAGCCTGTACTGGGCTTGTCTGTCTTTCGGCTCCTCCGTATATCGCAAACCGACAAGTCCTAAACACAGAAGGAACAACGCGATCGCCATAAATTTGTAAGCGATCAATTGCAAGTGAAGATCGACTTCCACAATTTTCAATTTTCGAATAACATGTATAAATGAATAGTATAAAAATGTTACAGTGATCGCTTTTGTGGAGTATATAACGACGGCAGTTCCATGAGTCGTTCTGTATGCGTCGTATACCTGAGAACTAATACATTCTTTAAGGATCACCATGATTAGTAAATAGTAAGATACGCTGAAACCAATAATAGTCACCAGTACCATCAACATTTTCAAGGATTTTTTAGATATTTTAGAATAATACTTGTATTTCTCTGCGCTCTTCTTTTTACGTGAAATCAGCGATATTATGCATTTTGTTACAATATTTCTATCGATCGTTTCAGGTTGAATTTCTTTTCTTAAAAAACACAACAAACACAAGGATAATATTCCAGAGATAATACCCATACAGAAGAGTACCATTTCAATCTCGTTGTAATAAGTACCTATGAAGAAACCTGTTGTTACAACTATATACGAAATATTTTTTGAAAAATATATCAAGAAAATGAAATGTTCAATTTTTTCATGCTGTTTTCTATTGATAAGGGTGAAAAGTAAGGCTTCTTTCGTTCCCAATGTTGCCTTGAAACAAATTAAAAATATCGCGGAAATGATTAAGAAAATATAACCTGTAATACGCAAAACAGCCTCAAAGCTCAATAACTGGCATGTAATGATGGAAGCGAGCAAACAGAAAATGCCGCTGACGGTCAAGCAAAATTTTCCGGTTACGGAATCTGCCAAAGCGCCTATGAACGGATTGCAAATCATTGCGATCGAATGTCCTAGGCAGCTGTAAACAATGGCATTGAAAATATCAATACTTACGCATACCGCGACGGCGTAGTCGACGATCAACCATTCAGCTGTAGCCGTCGAAAATGTCACAAGTGCTTCGAATATTACCAACTGCGTTTCAAAGTCAACCAGTTGGCTTCTTTTCGCCGGGGGGGCGGTAGAAATTACGATTTCACCTGGTACATAGTGTTCGCTCTCTAATGCGCTTCTGTGATGAACAATCTCAGGTTCAATTGTTTCTTCTTCCATTTTTTCCATGTCGATAAATAAATAAACGAATAAAATATCAATTAAGTCATATGGTTAAGGTTGTATAAACTTTTGAATTTAATATGTTATAATAAAACTAGCATTGAATAAGAATCATCGTTTTCGTTGCTTTCTCGGTGAAGCTGGGTACAATTGTAGAAATGGTTTTTTCTTCTTTTTTTGTGGCCTTAGCTTCTTAGCTTAGTTTAGGACGACTAACGAGGCACCCAGATGAGAGAGAACAAAGGCAAACCCAGAAGAAATATTCATTCAAAATTTTACGCTGTGAGCCCTTCAGGGATATAAACAGAAACCATTTACATCGACATTTTTAAGGAAACGTGACCATATCCCCCAGTGGAAACAATCACACAACTCACATGATTCCAAAAGCCTTTTTTTTATAGACATTCTACACAATGGAGAAAAATATGTTGACAATCTTGAAAGATATCACATGAACTACAATTAGGGGTGGGCTCAGGCACCATTGTACGACCGGCAAATGTTATGCCCCGTTCTCAAAGTCGTAAAAGTAGAAAGAAAACTCTAATTTTCATGGTCCACTTGGCCAATTAATATATTTCAATTAATTAGGCTTTTAGTGGAGATAAAAATGTCAGTTCACGAGCGGGATTGGAACCCACGACCTTCGGCTAAATACGCCGCTACTCTACCACCTGAGCTATGGTGACTTCGATCCACTCGGACATTAATTTGTCGCAGAGATTCAAATAGATTACGCGACATTTAAAAAACGGCAAAAAGGAGGGAAGATTGGAAAAGTTAGGTTGAGGTGGGAAGTATTTACCCACCTCAACAGAATCGTATAAATTTTGCCAATTGAAAGTCGCCTAATTAAATCATTGGTTCACATAGTTCCTAAAACTGCTATAAATGATTGCACATCCACGGAAGGGTAAACTCCCTTCAGCAAAAAACTGAAACCAAAAAGAACCGCTGATGTTCTCGCCTTACTATTATTTAAAATATATTCTGAATTGACCCTAAAAAGCCGTTCATCGGTGCACTCAATTAGGTCTAGGAAATCTGAAAATACAAATATTTAAAAAAATTAAACGTTTTGTTTTTTACCTATTCCTAACGTATAAGTTATTTATATTTTTATAGAAATTTACGCTATTTGATTAGGCGGTTTGGTTTAAAAGAAAAATGTACAATTAACTTAATTTGTTAAAGTGATCATTCAATCAATGAAACAGGCTCATATTTCTCATCGTTACCGTTCAATCATAACTGTTTATTTTGGTAACATTTATTCCTCGAAAGGAATTCAGATTTTGCATTACAACGTAATAAAGAGGAATTTAATATAATGAGAAAATATTTTGAGATTGAAGAAAAGCCAAATGTAATGAATGATACAGTACACATCAAACCAAAATTATTGAAAGATGAAGCATCTATGCCAGGCCGACGGCAAACTGAGGTTTGCCGTGAAATCTGTGCTTTCAGACTAATAAGCTGAAATTGCTTTATCATCCGTGTCGTGGATAAATAACCGAATAATTGCAGTGCTGTGCGATTGAACAACTCAAACTGAAATTCTCCCTATTTAATTCACTGGTTTTCGTGGTCCGCTTGACCAATTAATATATTTCAGTTAATAAAGGTTTTTAGTTGGATAAAAAAGTCAGTGTCACGAGCGGGATTCGAACACAGGATTTTCGACTAGATGCACGGCTGCTCTGCCCCTTGTGATATCGTGCCCGCGATCCACTCGGACCTTAACTTCCCATCCCAACCCCGCTTTTTTCCCCCTCTTTTTTGCCAATTTTATCTTACATTTAATAAGTTTAAATGAAGTATACCTTCATGAAAGCTACCGAAGATCGTGGGTTCGAATCCCGCTCAACTAAATTAATCTCTATGTCATATTTACTTAGACGGAATCAGAACATAATTACTTTGGAAATATTGTTTATTTCTAGAGATACAATGTACAAATCGCAGTCGTTTTGTTTTTGCTTTAAATGGTGAGCTAAAATTAAATAAAAAGAAAAATTTAGAAAATAAAAATAGCACAGATAAGATTTTAGAAGATAAAATTAATTTTTAACGAAAAATGATTTTAAATAGGTACTCCCTATGTAAAAGAAGTTAGATTATCATTAACGTAACAGATAGCAACACGTTCTTATACGCTTGAGGGTAAAAAATTGTAATTTAATGTACGTTCAATTGAATGGAAATTTCCAATTTTCCACTTGTAATTAAAATTTAAATAATCAACAGTCAAATCAATGATTTTCGTAAATCAAAACTTTATATTCAACGAGGATTTCAGTCGAGACAATTTTAGCGTAGGTTGAAAGAATTTTGACGATAATTGTAAACAACAAGTTGGCTGTTTGGAATTTAATTTTGGGAAGCATGTTTAATAGCTTTTAACGTAAGCTTAAAACGTAAAACAACTATTCTTTCTCTTCCAGAATGTTTCATTGTCTGTATAAAAGTTTTTTACAACAAGCTTTACAAATTATTATGCAAATGAGATGCAGAGTGGATTCAGTTTTATAGACGATTGTACAAAAGTACATTTCGTTTTTATTGTTTATTATTCCACGGCGAGATCTGGCGGAGAATGTTCAAAGGTAAAACATGCCAGTCATTTTATATTTTGAAAATAGTATGGCGACATTAAAAAGCGGACCAACTGATTACTCCAAGTAGAACAGAACACAAGTTAAATCTGTGACGACAAAAAGATTCCGTCATCTTAAGACTTTAATAAAAGACTCGTCGAAAATAAACAGCCAAAGTAAACAGTTCGGAACAGAAAGAAATTACGAAGAAATAGTAAAGCTTAAAGGTCAACATAATTAAATGCCCACTAACATTCATTTACATAATAAATTTATGCTTGTTGTTTGAACAATTGTTTTTTAATCGTGTAGGAATTAGATCAATGAAAATGTTATTGCTTTTGAAGTAAATTTTTCCCGATTTTATTGGTTTTGGAAGAAAAAGTTCATATATCATGACAAAACAACTTCACATACAAAAAATTGTCATTGTTTTTCAAAAATATCTGGATAGGATATTCTCTCTTATGGACGCCAATTTGGGTTTCACGTTGAATTCACCCACCACACCTTCACAGGGTAATCGGAGAAATTTGGCAAATATGTGATCTACAAATATACCCAACAATTGGTCTTTTCTTTTCGTCACATGTCTAATGACATCCATGAAGAGTCAAACTCCACATAGATTATCCGCAGGTCGATCAACAAAAATCATTAGTACAGAATTGACTTTTACATAATAGATTTGTGATCTACACCAAACTCGAGCTTTTCATGACGTTTTTAGATTTATCCAATAACAAGCTTAAATATTCACGAATTTAATTTGTTCTTTAAATCCAGTTCATGGTCCAATTGACCAATTAACTTTTTTCAATTAATTATTTAGGAAAGTAATTTGAAATAAAAGATTTGTTTTTGTTCTTTAAGCTAGTTAGAATCAACATTAATTTCTCTCCTCTGGAAGAAAATTGAGTTGAGAGATGCTCATTGGGTAATTCCTCCGCAGGGAGCATCCTTCTACCACATTTCGGCAGGGTTCTGGTTATTTAAAAATTTTGAATTTTATTTTTGGTAGTTACGAGGATTAACAGCATCTTGGATTGCAATATTAATTCTTCTATTTACTTAGGTTAATACATTCCAACAGGAATCTAAATCTCCGGAGAGTTTGATGTTTAAAACTTTCTAAAGTAGATTTGTATTCAGTATTTACTATTACAACAGTAACTAGTGTTTACAGTCTAATTAATGTGCAATATGAACAAGTATGGTATTTAGTGGCGTTTAGGGACCGTTAATGATTATTTGGAGATCGTGATATGCGGTCTTGTGTGATGTTGGTTTTAGAAAAATATTTTCTTTATCCGGCCAAAGTTTCGATATTTATTGAGATCAACTGATCAGGCTGACGATGATCTCAATAAGGATCGACACGTTGGAACGATAAAGAAAATATTTTTCTAAAACCTGCATCACACCAGACCGCATCTCATGACCACCAATTAAAAATATAAACAAGGTTTGCCCATTATTATAATTTAATTATTCAGATATCGTGAGGTAAAATCTGGTGTGATGTAGGTATCAGAAAAACATTTTCTTTATCGTGTCAACGTTTCGATATTTTATTGAGATCATCTTCAGTGCCTGGGATTTACAAACATTGTTTACATTTAAAAAATACATATAGAATGTGGAAATGTGAATTTATACAATGCAAAATATATTTCATATTCAATACAAGGCAGTTCTCCTCACTCAAAGTGTTGATTAGTATTTGTGAGTAGAAATGCTTTGTATTGAATACAAAATATATTTTATATTGTATAAATTCATTTATCCACATCCTATATGTATATTTTAAATGTAAACAATGTTTGTAAATCCCAGGCTCTGAAGATGATCTCAATAAAAGATAGAAACGTTGGCACGATAAAGAAAATGTTTTCCTGATACCTACATCACACCACACCGCATCTCACGATATCTGAATAATTATCAATTATGGAGGTCCGCTGTAGCCGAGTGGTTAAGGCGTCAGACTCTCGGCTAGTAGACCCCGCGGTCGTGGGTTCGATCCCCACCATCGCCTCTGGAATTTTTCTGACGCCTAAGGGGACCGGTGGCCTCAATTAAAACAAATTGACACGGCACTCATGAATGGAAGGGACGGAACTGGATCTCAGCTACCCTGAATCAGGTCCCCACCCCCTTCAAAAATGAGTTTCTTCAATGGAAGAACACTGGTACAACGGGGGGTCAAGTTCACTTTGCGTTGTGAGCCCTCCCCCAAAAATGGAGCCAGGGTATAGTACAATAAACTGAACAGCTGCAGTGCTCAGGAGGAACTCCTCCAGTCCCTGGTGACCATTGTATCCATCCAACGGTCACTAATCTTACACATTATAATTTAAGTATAACTTTTGCTGAACCGGCATTGAGTCCGTCCTCTCTCGCAGATTGTTCAATTACTCAAACACGTTTCGGATTTGAGCCTTTTTTTGTGAGAAACTGAACGGTTGATTCCCAATGAAGATGGCGCAATGCCGACACGATTTGAGTAATTGAACAAACGCGAGTGAAGACGGACCCAATAAGTGGCCCATGCGGATTCAACGAGTTCACCGACTCTTAGACAAACAACCAACTTATGAATAAATTCCTCAAAACTATATCGTCTCTGTATACATGCAACGGAGTTTTTTTTTATAAATTGAGTAAATTAAAAGAAACTGGCGTTTACATGGAAACCTCTATTTTATTATTGCAATTCAAAAATTACTGAAATTGGTTTCTGTGTGTTGTATAAATTTGTCAGTTGAAGGGAAAATATGATGGCGGTTGAATGGAGAAGGCCTCTACCGTAGAATTAAGCAGCTTAGATCTTTGAGGAGAAGCCCGAGTAAAGCTTTAAGGATAGCCCCTTTACCCTATTTTGTTCAATTACCTCCGATACCATGATTACAAACGCAATATGTTTATGGTGGAGCACTCAGGCCTTGTAAAGTTTCCATTAGTGAACCGTAAAGGTCGACCTAACAAGGTTCAAGTAAACCTTTGTCGGATGTAGAAAACGATAATTACACCTATCACGAAAGACGGAGTTTAGAAGTTATACAGCAGATATCGAAACTACCTTGATATCTATTAACAAATTTATTTTTATTTTTTGCAAAAAGATACGTTCCCTATACGATATAGTTTTATGTTATGTTAATAAAGTCGTATTTCTTTTAAAGAAATGTAAGAATCCAAACACGTAGTGAACAAGAAGATAGGCGAATAGCCAAATTCCCCTGTAGGATAGATACGAGTTACATTTAAAGTTATATTATGTAAATGCACATTGCTGGAGAACGACTGATGTTCATGCAGACCTCCATTCACATTTATTATGGCTTACAAATATTTTACTTCGAGGCGTGATGACTGGAAAAACAAGATTTTCTAATAGGTTTTCCAATAACTTGCGATATACCCGATTGAAATTATTCCCAATCAGTCCTAGATTCTTATTCTATCCGTTTTTTAGAATAACTGTATGTTTTATAGCATTGAAACGATTTTTTTTCAATCCACCTAAATTGAACTGATGCTAACTTTTAATTATTTTCATTAGCTTTTTTTTATTACATTTTATTACATTTATTTGTTATTTACAACTACAAGTCTTGTATTAAGTAAATATGTTCGTAAATGGTGAATTTTCATTTGAGGCTCTTGAAGGAGAAGTTGCCCAGTGGTAACACTCCTTCACACTATCTTGTTCAGTCTTCACACAATGAGAAGGTCTCGGGGCCACTTTCGCTTCAATCGTCTTCGAGGATTTTCAGGTAGTGTTGGAAGTGATAAATTTCGTACGAATAGATTACTGTGTGTGTTCAGTGATTGATGAAATTTGTTATATCGGGTTTTGATGAGTTCGTGTACAAACGGGATGTGTAGGTCTTTATGGATAGTGTAATTTGAAACGTAAAAAGGTGCATTTATAATATGACGGAGAATTTTAGATTGGATTGATTGGAGACGCTGGGAATTGGAATCCTTGGTTGAGCCCCACACTTCACAACCGTACGCCCACAGAGGTCTAATCATTGTCTTGTAAATTAAAAGTTTGTTTTCGATTAATTTTGATCGTGAGTCGAGTAGTCTTTTTAACAATTTATAACGTCGGTTTGTTTGCTGTCTTTTCAGTCTTGTATGGGGATTCCAAGTCAGTCGTTTATCAATGAAAAGTCCAAGATAACGCACAAGGTCAGTGGTAGGCAATGGAATTCCATTTATATTCACCGTAGAACAGACATTTTTACGTAGGGTAAAATTGATCTGTGTGCTCTTTGTTAGGTTTACCTTTATTCTCCACTTTGTGAACCATAGTGTTAATTCATTTAGGTGTTGTTGTAATTGCTGAGCGTTAATTGAGGGGTCCAAATTGCGTGTAATAATTGCTGTATCATCAGCGAATGTGTGTGTCGAAATGTTAACGCGCGTAGGAATATCTGCAGTGTATATGGAAAATAGAAAAGGGCCAAGTATGCTTCCTTGGGGAACACCCGCCCTTATGCGTATATAAGGTGAGAATTCAGTTCCCTGACGGACTCGACAAAATCGATCCGTCAGATAAGATCTAAGTATGAGATAGTACGTATGAGGGAGGATGCTCCTTAATTTCCAAAGCAAGCCCGAGTGCCAGACTCGATCGACGGCTTGTTCTAAATCAAGAAAGACACCCAGGCAATGCTGTTTTTGTTCGAGGGAAGAGGCTATATTGTCAGCAACACGATGTAATTGTTGAGTTGTCGAGTGAAATGTGCGGAACCCAAACTGATGATCTGGAATAATATTAGAATCTTCAATTATTGGAAGTAATCGTCGGAGAAGTAGTTTTTCTAGTATTTTGGCAAGGATAGACAGGAGACTGATGGGTCGATAGGAATTTGGAAGATCAGAAGGTTTATTTGGTTTATGAATCATTTTAATTATAGAGAACTTCCATTGCAATGGGAAATATGTTGTCCTGAGTACAGCGTTGTATAGGTATGTTAAGTATAGCAAACCTCTGTGGGGCAAATTTTGTAATATTTGTTTTGTAATTAGATCATAACCTGGAGCTTTTCGTGATGGTAGTTGTTTAATAGTGTGTCGTATGTCTGATGGAGTAAATGCTTTAGGAGGATAAGAGAGTTGCAAGGGGACATTCAAGTTGTGTTCAATGTGAAGCTGATGGTCATGATCAAGTATGTCATGGTGTGCAGTAAAAATTGTGGAAAGATGCTCTGAAAACAATTTAGCAATGTCGGAATTGGATTTTGCCCAAACGTTGTTACTACGTATGGGAGGCGTGTGGTCCTTATATCGTAGGATCTTACGGGTACAGTACCACAAAGACTTATCTGTTTTGGAAAGCGAAGCAGTATATTGTTTGTACATTTCAGCCCTAAGTTTGGCCAGTTCTTGTTTCAGCTTTCTCGCGAGTTGGTTCATACGTTGATGATCACTAGGAAATCTGTAACGCTGCCAGTTTGCCCTGGCCCTACGCTTTTCAGTTAGAAGTAGCCGAATGTGTGGAGGTAATAGTAACTGTTATTTCGAGGTGGTGGTATGGAGGTTGACACCCATGCTGCATGCTGTATTAATTTTGTAAAATCGTCTACAGCTTTGTCAATTTCTTCTGCAGTTTTTAGAGATGTGTGTACGTTAACATTTTTGTTTATTATTGTTTGGAAATTTTTCCAATCTGTAGGTCCAGTTATTAGACAAGGATGTTTTGGTACAATGGAAGGGGCAGAATTTAGGATTAATTAAACTGGGCTATGATCAGAAGAAAAATCAAATGAATTTGAAATATCCAGATGGGTTGAAGGGATTCCGGATGTTATAAAATAATCTAATATATCAGGAAGTTTACGAGTAGATGTTGGCCAGTATGTAGGGTTTGGAGGTGTAATGATAGTGTAAGTGGTTGAGGATAAACAGTTAAGGAAGTTCCGTCCACGTGGGTTAGAAACGCGGCAACCCCACTGTGGGTGCTTGGCGTTGAAGTCACCCCCAGCAATGAAGTGAGGTCCAAGTGATCGGAGGTAAGATATGAATTCGTGTTGGGGACAATACACTACTGCAATATTCAATTGGAATGATGCGGTATTTAAGGTGATGGAAGTGGACATTAGTGTGTAAGATGTGTATGATGTGTTCACAAAGTGTGATAAGTTGCGACGGATAAGTATTACAGTGTCGCCTTGCGCCCTATCGGAAGGGTGATCTGTCCTGTAAGTAATGTAGTCTTTGATAGCAAGAAAAGAGTTAGTTGTTAAATGTGTCTCAGTAATTAGTGCTATGTCTATTCGTTTGTCATGTAGCACTATGTCTAGTTCTTCTTTGTGGGAGCTCAAACCATTAGCATTCCAAAGAAGAATAAGTAATGATTGTGAAGACATGACTAGCCGGCAAGTTTCGGAAGGATTTGATTCACTACACTTGTCAGGAGTGTTAGAAGAGGTGTGATAAGTGACTTAAAATCGCTAAGGAAACTAGAAAGCAGTGTAGTTACATCGCTGGAGGGAGAAGGAAATGGAATGAAAGTGTTATGAGGTGGAGGTGGAATGGAGGTGTTATGAGGTTGAGGTGGAATGTGTTTAGCAAGGGAAGGGTTTAACGATTGTTTCGTCGCCTCAGCATAGCTTGAAAACTGGCGTTGGACTGGATGAGGAGAAACCACTGTTTGAGTATCATTGCCTGCCTCTCTTCTTGCAAAGGAAGGCCTTCTCTTCAAGAGTTGTAGCTCCTTGTAGGAAGAACAGCCACGATAGTTTGCAGGGTGGTCCTTTTTACAATGCACACATGTTGCTGGTTCCTCTCGTGATCTGGTACAATTTACAGTCAAGTGAGAACCAGCGCACTTCACGCAACGCGGGAAGTGGTTGCAGAAAGATTTCGTATGACCATAATCTTGACACCTTTTACATTGAGGTATTTGTCGTTTTTTGTAGGGTTCTTCTACCTTAATTTTTGTATAAAGGAGATTACTCAATGTAAAGATTTTTTCAGTTATGGGGTTCTGTTCCAGGTCAACAAAGAACAGGGGAAGACAAGTTTTTGTAGTTGGGTTTGTTACATTGGTCACACTCCTAACATTACAGCCAATGTTCTCTAATTCTTCTTTAATTAATTCTGGGGGTGTGGAATAATGAAGGTGACGCAAAACGACCCTAAAAGCCTTATCTTCTTGTAGCTGATAGGTATGATAATCAGCTTTTTATGTTTTTAAATATCGAACAATTGTTCGATACGCATCGACTGAGTGGGCGTAAACTATAGTATCCTGAACTCTGGCTTTACAGGTAAAACCATTTTTACCAACAAGGTTGTCCACTGACTTGCAAAAGTCAGAGTAGTTGACAATGTTTTTAAGATATATAGGTGGAGGTTTAACGGGTTTGGGAGGTTGCTTAAACTCAGCTGTTTTATTTTCTTCATTCAACTCCGCTAATGGAGCAAATGGGTTTGCTGTAATAAAACATGATGGCACATCGCTATTCTTTGACGGCTGCCCAATTGTGAGGATTTCATTTGGCACAGAATTTTCTTCTATTTGATCTTTATTTTCATCTATCGAATTATTTTTAGTCGGTCTGCCTTTCTTTTTCTTTTTATTTTTCAGAGAATTACCAGATGGTGGAGGTCTTTTATTTTTTGAACAATAAAATTGAGATGATGTATTAGAACGTCCCTCTTCACTAGAGGATAGTTCTGGTTCACTTAGATCCATATTGAGGGTATACGGGTTGCCAGATTAACGAATTGAACCTTACCTGATTGCGACTCTAACCTTGTTGAGTAGCAGTAGGCGCAAGCTCCGCAGCAATGCTTCGCCCTCCAGATTCCGCGCACAAAAAAAAAATAATAATAACGCGCATACACTCACTGACCCAGAAGGAAAGCCAAAAAAAAAAAAACACACAAAATTGACTAGCCCCCAATTTAGGTCGTCATAGGTCAATGAAAATAGAGCACACACAAAAAAAACCACTTTTCATTAGCTTATGCTTTATTATATAATTACTCAATAAAATGAAAAATTTGTGTCGAACCCACGACTTCCGGCGCACTCTACCTACCACTTGCTCTACCGCGACTTCCATCGCCCATGCCGCAAACTTCCAATCCGACTCACCCTTTTATTCCCATTGTAAGCAAATAGCAGCTTCATTAGAAACCCTTTTTATTAACGATTGTACTACATTAGCGGGACTGTGGGCGACTCACAGGTGTAATTCTAGATTAATATTAACTTTGAGGTGAGTTGCGTATCGGAATAAAAGGGGTCGACATGGGAAGCTTGTGGCATGGGGGATCGAAGTTGTTACGTTACGAACGTAACATGATATAATGCCACCTATATTAATAAGCGATGGGTGAATCAAAATTAAGAGAGCCGAGGATAGGCTTAGGAGAACAGGAGCGTGAGTCGGAGAGTGTGCGGCGAGACGGATCACTACGGCCTGGCCGGATCATAGAATCAGAAAAAAAAGAAGAAATCAACGAAGGCGGTTGCGGACCCACTCATCTGCAGAGGAGGTGCTCCACACTCCAGAAGCGGGGATTTTATTCGCCTGGAAAAGAAGCAGATCTGGACACTAGTTCGCAGGAAAGGTTAGTCTTAAGGAAAGTTTAGTTTTAGATTTTAGGATTAATGTTTTAGTTGGCTATTGCAATAAATGTGTTTGTTTTTCTGTTTTTCTTATGTAAATATTGTGTTCTCTTTTTAAGCTAATTTTTTACGGTTAGTGAATTTTCTTTGTTTTATTTTATTATTTTGTTTTCCTTTACGGTTCGCTGTTTCCGTGTATATAAACAGCGTGGCGCCCACTTTATTTATTTATTTTTAAAATTTAATATTAAGTAACCCCGCCCGTCTCTACGGAGCGAAGCCGGCGAATTCTCGGCGTAAGAAAGTATTTAGCCGAAAGTCGTGGGTTCGAATCCCGCCTATGGCACAAAGTCTTCATTTTGAAATAATTATGTATAATCAATTGAGGAACTGATGTTTCTATAATAGTTTATTTTTGGCATTTTTCCAGGTTACTCAGAGCCTAACCATTATATATTTTTAATAAACTTATGTACAGTCATTGTTTAATCATAAATATTGAGGGAAAACGTTTTTCTCGTAAATTTTCTGCACGATCTGCACATACGACAAAGCCATATTTATTTATTTTTACTTTAGTACTTAGTTGTAGAGTACATTAACATACGTTAAACTCACAAATGAGTTAACAGCAATTAAGTACGAAAAATAAACCTTGCCTGTCAACGTTACCCTATTTGAATAGGATTACCATTCACAAACAGCGATAATTGATCTAAGGTAAAAATCAACTATGACTTAAAAACCTATTTAATTTCACAATCACATAAAAACTGCACGTACATTTTTATGTTATGTTGCCGACATTTAATGTTGTTTTTTAGTTGTATGTTTCGTATTTTTATATATATGTGTATTATGTATATAATGTACATATGTATATAAATGTTCGGAATTTCACTATTCCCTTGGGGCGCGTTCAGCTTAACAACCCTATGATTTTTTTTAAACAACCTTTAGTATATTGTGTTATGCAATAGTACAATTTTTAGTAATTTCGGTTTCTTTTCATAAAACATTTCCCACTATACTAATAATAGTAATAGTTTTCGATCCTTGTCTATCTATTCTCGCTAGATTTGTTTATCATTTCGTGGGTAAACAACAGTGTATTATTGGCTATTTGTCTTGTACATTCTAATTGTTCCGTTGAGATTTCTAGGTTTAAAATTACTTAAATATTTACAGTTTGGTCTATATTTAGTTAGTTTTATGAGCTTGTTTTTCGTCTGTTAGTGTTCTGTTTTTGTTATATTGTCGATTTTTAGCTTTCTAATTTTAACTGATAATTCAACTCTAAATATTCAAAGTTTGTTCGGGCCAACACTTACATATTATATACTAGAACAAAAATTTGGTCCAATAATGCCAATATTGGATCATCCGGGATCCATATCTAGAATTGAGAACTGGTGATGTAAAACTATATGTGTGCTAGATTACCAACGCTGGGTTCTTTCTTCTAATTGTGTTATATATAAACTGCCTAAAAATACTTAGGGATATTCCCATACTTATACTTTATTTTTCTTTATAAATTGGATTAAAATTTATCACATTAATATATACATTATACATAGACTTCTTTAAACCTCGTGTATAATGTATCTGTCAGCTAACATCTCTGTACACCTGTTATGCAAACTATTAATAAGAAGTTTGTCACTAATTTCATAAGAAATTTCACTGCACAAATGTTGCAACGCTGCGCTCTGTTATTGCCGGCCAACTGATTGCGGATGCGGATAGAAAAGCCTTCTCCGCAATGCATCCCACATGTGGCCATGGGATTGATGTCTAGAGACAATGAATTAAAAGCAGATGGGAAATTCCCAGCTTTTCTTGATGATTTGATTTGATGAACAAGACTGCCTCTCGATGCTGGGCATTGTCATCCAGAAATCGAAAATCCCGGTCAATTAGATCCCTAGATTGAGGGATTTATTCGTCGATAATTTTATGGACATAACGTACTGTGGTGCGGTTGCATTCAACAATATGGATTCTAGTTCGTCTCCAGCCCAGAATACACCGCCTACTCAAAACTGACCTGAAAAGAGCAGTCTTCGGCGCCTGTATCATCATGCAGAGAGAAACGCGATTCATCGGCAAATAAAACAGCATTTCGATTGGTATTCTCTTGTACTTCGGAACTTTGTCATTCTTAAACGTGTTCCGGATGGCCCTTTTGAGAGTATTAGGTTGGGACGTGAGAGCAGAATTAGTTTATGGCTAATACGCACTGCAATTAAAACATATTTATTGCTCGTGATTTTTTGGGTGCCACCCTTTGTGTTCCTTGAGTTTGTAAATAAATTTTTTGTAGCTATAAATTTTTTCTCCGTGGCATACATGTTTTTTTTAATATGAGCCTTATTCTATATTAGCTTCTCTCTTCTACTTATGTCTTAGTGTATCAAAATTTGGACATTTAATAAGAGTATGATTTGCTGCCTCCCGAGGTGCTCTACATGAACACGATGGGTTTTTCTTTAGACGGAATGAATACAATTTTGCTGCAAAGTCCCCATGGCCAGTCATTGCTTGAGATATGAAATGGTCGACTGATAGATGCTTCATTTCCAGTCTTTGTCTTATGCTAGGGGATATCTGGTACGTATGGCGTCCCTTTGTTCTTAGGTCCCACCGACGTTGCCATTCTGACATTGCCCAGTTTTTCGACATTTGTAGAATCGATACTAGGCCGTATATCATTTCTAATGCCCCAAACTGCATTTAATACGGTCATTCACAAATCTATAGGCATCTATCCTGAGATAACCCGTAATTCATCCGTCGATGCTGTTCTATAGACTTGCGTGACCGGCAGTAATGCTGTCCTCTGCGCTTTTGTGAGCTCTGCCCAACTTGTTTTTTTTTATATGGCTGACCATGCAGGTGACGCGTACGCTATAGTTGATTCACATATTAATTGTTACATAATAAAGAGGCTTATGTAAGTGATACTCCACTTATTGTTCTTATTTGGGAGTATTTAGTACAACTCAAGCACCCACTTCTTTAGTGTCTTCTTTTTAATGGTATTAGCCATCAACCATGTGACTCTCTTGTCTTCCTGTATAGAACGCTAGAAATGTGGCAGCGCCACCCCCACCGTGTGCCATGCCATTCACACTCTTCCACAACAGGCGCTTAAACAAAGTCCAGGGCGCCGGATAGTCACCGGAAATCCCACCAGGAGCCGACCACCCCGCAACCAGCGACCCACAGTGACATCCACTCCGCCACAACAATTAATTTTAATAGATTTCCTTTCACATTTTTTTTAGCTATTTCAACAACAAGCACACCTTTACACACCCAGCACATAATGTTGTACTATTATCAAACGGCGTCTCCATAGTTTTCCCTAGGGCATCAAAAGTTCATTTCTATCTTGATTAAACTTTACTAAAGGCGTTTGTTCACAAAATGAGTAATTTTAATGTTTACTATTCTTAAATAAATCCTTAATTAAAAATGAATGTTAAGATTTGTTTCTTTTGGGTTTGTATATTCTATTTTGTCCATTTAATTAAAATAATATATTACAATTAATTCAGGTTTTTAGTTGAGATAAAAAAAGTCAATGGCATGAACGGGATTCGAACCGACGATCTTCGGAATTTTAATGTATTGCTTGATCAAGCAGACCACGAAATTAGTGAACTAAGATTAATGGAAAAAGGTTGGATTGCAGATATCCATATTATTTTTGAGCAGTTTGCAATTAACATTAGTTTCGAGGGGTGTGTTTGTTCTTTAATACGATACAGGTTAACATCGGACTGTATATTATTGTAGGTTTTGCTAATAAACCTTTTACGATTTGTAGTCCTTTAAATGCTTCGATTTTCATTGTGTTTGTTTGTTTATTTTCTTTCCGGTTCTTTAAAGAAATATTTGAAAAATCTATTGATTAAAAAGGATTATCTTCTTAAAGCCTCCTTGGAATTAGTCAGCGGCAGGCATTAGAGAGCGAAAGGAGAAAGGGTTTCGAATGAGAACGCTTCGAGGGGTGGTAATCAGATGACACCGCCCTGCTCTTCCTGCGCTGGTAATGAAGGCGAGACCGGAATACCGAAGGCCACGATCAAACTCCTACCATAATGAGCTGTGTACTTTGGCAACTGTGCTCACACTTTTTACCATGGCCCTTCCCTTTCGGTGAAAGTTGAAACAAGGGACGGGCCGCCCTAAATACTCTAACTTGATCAGGCCACTTCTCCCTTACTTTACAACCGATGAGGCAAGTTGGCGCTTCTTGGGTTTTAAGAAGGGAGCAGAGAGGAATGCAAATTAAAGCAAAAACCGTCTGATACCATTTTTCATCATATTCAAAATGGGTATTTTCACAGAGATATATGAAATAATTAACAATATGTCCAATAGAAATTATGTGAACGCGTTTGACACTAGTCAAACATTTAAAATTCCCTTCTACAATTACCTACTATAATTCCAACTTTTTAATATAATTTTGAAGATCTTCAAAGCTGTCTGCAATTATTACAATGTCATTTGCTTTAAAAAAGTTTTTGAAAACTACGCTCTTTTAGCTCGAAAATCAACGAGATTGCGTATGCATAAAGAAAACAAGATAGGCCTCTGGAAATGACCTTGTCTAACACCACACTTTACTTCGAAAATATCCGACTCTCTTCAGGTCTCCATATGCGGATTTTTAATGAGGGAGGTTTACGGGCCGACAAACATTAAGGTCGCCAGCGTTCTACGTGTTTTTCTTTTTCTGATCTCAAGAATATTTTGTTCGAAACCGCGCGATTTCACCGTCTCGATCTAATTCCTGACTCTATGCTTTTATATGTATAATACGTCATATCCTAAAATATCTCTTGTATCTTCTAAAGTACATACAAAATATATATACCACATGCAATATGGTATATATCACATCCCCAACCGATATAAAAACATAAGTCTAGTCACATTCACTCCCGCAGAGTACTAATCCTCGGAGCATTTCGTTCACGCTAATAAATGACATCATTCACAATACATTAACATAAACACAGCAACCGAAGGAAACATAGAAGTTTGGTTACATCCATTCAACCAGCGTACTCCATATTTCTCGGGGCGGGGTTGAAAACCCATTACATCTTGCTAGTTACTAACTTTCGATTTCCTCGAGACGGGGGTTCAACTTCTCAAAAATTTGCGTGATGAACAAGCCCCAGAGTACGTTCATGAAGAAACAATCGTTTTATCGGATGGAAGAAATCCCAGAAATCCCACGGGGTATTGAACCCACGACCCAAGTCCACGAGATGTCTTCTTTTTTCTAACCTTTCGGTTATCGGCAATAAGAAAACATTTTTAAATGTCACTCCGACTAGTCAAGCCATTTGCTGGCAATTTTTTCTATAAAATTGTCAGCAAAAAATAGTAAACCATATGTTTTATTGTTCATATAGAAGTTTTTTTTTTATTTTTTTTTTATTTTTTTTTTTTTTATTACCATCTGTATATGTTTATACATTTTGTAATTTTGTGACTTATATACACAGCACAGTTCATTTTGTCTTGAGGGGAGAGTGCAGCCATCGCTGCTCTCCCATTTTTCCGAGGGATATTCCTTGGTGAGGAGGTCCCGGGGCCATCTCCGCTTTAGTCTTCTGTCCGGGTTGTAGGGATGGATTTTGTTGGACATGGAATGAGCTAATGGGTTAGGGTGTTTGGAGAGTTTGTCATGGAATTTGGAGAATGTGGTGGGAATTAATTTATTTACAAATGGGATTTTGAGGTCTTTGTGGAGAGTCAAATTGGAAACATAGAAAGGAGCGTTCATAATGATTCTGAGGACTTTAGATTGGAAGGATTGTATTCGTTGGACGTGGGTAGGCTTAGCGGTGCCCCACAGTTCTAGTCCGTATGTCCAGATCGGTTTAAGTAATGCTTTGTAAATTGTCAGTTTATTTTTTGTCGACATGTTAGATGTACGTCCTAGTAATTTATAAAGTAGTCCAAAGCGTCGGTTCAGTTCCTGTCTTTTTATTTGTATGTGTCGGTTCCAGGTTAAACGTGAGTCGAGGTAGAACCCAAGGTAGCGTACACAATCGGTTTTTGGGATTGGGATATCATTGAGAGTTATTGAATGATGGGTTTTGTGCCGGAGGGTAAATGTAATTTGGGAGCATTTGCTTTCATTAATTTTTATTCTCCAGAGTTTGCTCCATTCGGCTATACGTTGAACGTGTGCCTGGAGCTCCTCCCAAGCAATTGCAGGATCGGTGTTAGAGGAAAGCACGGCTGTATCGTCTGCGAAGGATGCGAGGAGGGTAGAGGATGTGGTTGGGATGTCTGCAGTGTAGAGAAGGTACAGGATTGGTCCGAGTACGCTCCCCTGCGGTACTCCCGCTTCCACAGGAAAGTAGTCGGAATACTCCGACCCTTGTCGAACTCGGAAGAATCGTCCTGTGAGGTAGGAGCAACATATAGAAGTAAAATAAAATAAAAAAATTGTCGTTGAAAGCAAATTTTTTTTTACCCAATAATCGGGTTCTGTTGAGTTAGAAAAAAAAAGATAAACATTACACAGCAATGTAATAAATATAATCACAAAATAACTGCCGTACGATTTTCGTTGATTGTGAAATAAATAAAAATATGATTTTAGAAATAATTACAAAATTGCGTTCATTAGGCTGAGATGATGAAACTGTAAAAATGTAATAAAACATGTTCAGATTTACTTTTTTTTACTCAGGATTCATCTTCCCTTGGAAGAAATCACTAGGAGCAAAAATATTTTATGAACACATGTTTTATTAATGATTACCCATTAAAATGTGAAATATCAATTTTACTAGAACGTTTCGTAACATAATGAGATTGTTTGTTGTTTGTACTTTCATCCGGTTGTATAACATCTAAACTGAAGGATTTTTCCTGGCTTTAAATTTCATTGTAGCAAATTAATTATTTCAACAAGACGTAAGTTAGTTTCCAACGCTCGTGTCATTCGGAAAGTGCTGTTGAGTATAACGTTTCGAATGTGTTGTTCTATGAGTCGAAAATAATTGTTTGTTTCTTAGAAGTCAGATTTGTTAATTTATCAAATATTACGCAGTGAGTTTCGCCATTCTCATGTTATTCATATCACCAGCAGTTAAAAAAATTTCCATTTTTACATTATCCATATGCAATTTAATCGTGAATGTAGAATGCAAAATCCACGACGAGAAAATCATCGGCGGACGTAAGACCGATAAGACAGAAGGTTTGTTCATGGCGAGTTTTCAACAAGCTGTAGACGGTAGACACATATGCGCTGCTACGTTGTACTCGCCATCGTATCTTCTTACATCTTGTAAGTGTATTTCCGAAAACGTTAATAGTACAGAGCGACGTGTAGCTCCACTCCCTCCTTATCAGTATCAGGTGTCCGCAGGCAGCAAATACAACTTTCCGAAAGACGATGGCTACGTAACCGCCAAAGTGGAAGCTTTATACCAGCACCCCGAATGCCGAATAGACTACGAATCTTGGATTTGGATTAACAACCTGGGCATCATCTACGTCGAGAAACCGTTTGAAGAAGGGCAATCCATCAACTTTATCTCTCTCCCTTCCACGCAATCGGATTACACAAGCGTCCAGTTTAATATACTTCAAGATCAGTCGTACAGGTACAATGGCGACAAAACGTGTTTCGTCTTCGGCTGGGGTTGCATCCGTCATAACAAGAAAAATGACTGTTTCGGAGATAAGATTCCGCTCCAAATGAGGGAACTGCAGTTGATAATGCCGGAAGATTGTCAAGAAAGCTTGTGTCAGGTGAACAGCAACATTTGTAAATTTTGGCCTTATGAAAATAACGCATTTTGCGCTTACATACATATGGGCTTCGGGTCTTTGTGTCGAGGCGATGGCGGCTCCCCTTTCATCTGCAACAACGTCATGCTTGGAGTAGCGTCATGGAACTACAACTGCAGCACAAAATTCCTTGTGAATATCATCAATGAATTGGATTTAAATTTTATGAAACTAGATAAATCATGTGCGCCTTGTTTTTGTCATATATTTGGCTTATTTTTCACTGTACTGGTTTTAAGTCATACTATTAAATTCTAACTAGTAACATGTGTTTTAATTTTTTGTAAATACATTGTTTACACTTGTGATAAATAACGAAAATAATGTCAAAAGACGTTAAGGCATTTCACGTATATTAATAAATTATTCACAAATTAAAATCAATTTTATGGCTTAAGAGGGCATAAGCACTTACCCCCATGTACGCTATGCGACGCTACCCGATGCTACTCGACGCAAATCCAAAGTTCAATTTTCCATAAGGTTGTCTTACCCTCGTGCACACCTGCCTGATGCCACGCAACGCTACCCTACTCTATGCTATGCGATCCCCTCAGTCCAGATTATTGTCCGGTAGCATCGATAAAGTCGCATAGCTTTGTATCGAGTCTTCAAAAATTGTCTCAAAGTGAATTGTATAATCCATAATACTCCGCGCAAAGATCACTTCCTTTCCCAAAAAGGCGCGTAAACAACTGAGTATCGACAATACTATTGAATGTGCCACTAGACGCTCAATAATATTGACAATATCCCCTCCAATTTTAACTATTGACGCCTCGAGATCGAAAAATCTGGATTTCTTCAATACAGTCAATATTTTTTTCTCCTTGCATGATTAATATTATTGTGTGATCGTGTGAAGGCGTTGCGACGTTTTCGCCAAAATTTGAAATTGGATTTTCCCTATGGCGGTTTCTATATCCATTTTTTGGGAATCGTCTCGCCCTGAAAAAGGGTTTGAGGTGTGATGTGGAGACGGAGGCGGTGTGGAAGAGGTATTTATGTACAGGAATGTTATATACAGGATAAACACACTCTTTAGCCGACGCAGTGAGGGTTTTCGAAATATCTGCCAACAGAGGTCCAGCTTATATGGTAACAACAGTCGAGCAAGAAGACATTTTGCGGCCATCTTGGAACGGCAAGCCTGGGATCCCGGAAATTCAAGTCTACACGATGTGCCTTTTGAACGATGCATTTTAACCTTGATTTTTGTCAAAGCCAGTAATTTCAAAATTATAATTTTTCGCAGAAGTTAAAAATTTTGTTTAAAAAAATAAATACTTCTTTCTTTTACTTATACGAGTACATTTTTAATTTTTAATTTAATTTCTAATTTCTTTATTAGGTTTTGATTGTACATTCCCCTTTTCTTTTAGTTTGTTTTGAAATTTTAACAAGCCTACATAGTTGGGCGCATATATGAAGGCAGTTTTTAGTGGGTAGTCTTCTCTATACATTTCAAAAAGAAAAATCAATGATATAATTGAAATTGACCGTCACAGGAGATTTGCCAATGTATATACCTACGTATAGGACAAAGTTTATATAGGTAGAAGCATATACGACAAAGGATCGCTAGCTGCAATGTGAAATTAATGTTCTGGCATTTATTTTTATCCTCCAGGTTGTTAGCCAATGCTCAAGTATAGAATGTAGGAAACGAACGGCATGAGCGCTAGGAGGTGTGGTCACAAAAACCGGCAACTACAGTAGAATTTTCAACTTTTCAAGGATTTGGACTTTAATATGTAAAATGGTTAACGATGTTTTTTAAATTAAAAAAATTAATTGTCAGAACATTTTATTTTCCATGTTGTTTTACTTCATGATCAAGCTATGAAAATGTTCCATTTGTATTTTGCAGCTAGGTTGATCGTTTTTTGTTCTGTTTCCTCACAAAAAGATCATATGCTGATGAACTTTGGAATACCAAAATTGGAATGCTATGTGACTGAAAGTGAAGGCAGCCAGTGACGTGTCCGAAATAGGATAGAGCGAATTGGATAAACCCCAGGTCATGATTCCGACGTCCATTGTGAAGGCTAAAATACTGCTTATGAATGAAAATATTTGCTGCGGAGCTTCAAGAATAACGAACCGGACTAGGCTCAGTTGGCCGACGTTGAACGCGAAAACGCCGAAGCAAATTGGAAATATTAACAAAAACAGATTAATTCTTCTAGTAAGATTTAGTTCGGTAATGTTTGTCTCATAAGTAGTGCCACTTCCGACGACGTGTATGAAAATTGAGTATACCGTTCAACGTATACATTCAATATGTCAACGTAAACGTGCTATCGTTGTAAATTTCGTCTTTCCATTTGTATTTGAATCTGTTGAATGTTAAATTAGAAGGAATAGTAATGGTTACGTAATCCGTTAAATTTTTAATTCGTCGTCGAATATTAAGAGACCTTGGAGGATGTCAACATTAGCGAATACGAAGAACGTGGACGTGCCTTTCGGAGATTCAACCGGTTCACTTCTTTCTATTTTTACCATGGTATTCTCTTTGATTATGTAAGTATAACTTCGAACCTCCTCGCCTTTTATTTCGGTATCCGTCTTTCTCTCCGTCTGTAGAAGCTCAATTTGAATCGGAACTCTCGTGCAAGGAAGGTGCGTTATTTCACATAGTTTCCCCGGAGTTATTTTGATGTCGGACACAGAGCTTTTTATTCGGATAGTTTCATTAGCGCCGTTGTACCGTCTTACCTGCGCTTCGCCTTTCATGGAGTTAGATGTGTACACAATCTGCACAAAGACAAGTAAAGTAAAATCATCGCGATGCACATAAAATTGTACGCGATTCCTTGTAAACGAAGATCGACATCGTCCACTTTCCATTTTCTATATACGTTTAAAAAGAAGTAGATTAAAAAGATCGTGTTTGATGTGAATATATAAGTACCAATACACGTAAAGTGAGTTGCGAATTTGTTGTTAACACGGAAAATTCATGAACCTGGAATAAAAAGTGGTAAGGTCGAAGAAAAGAGTATGTTCATTACCAGTTTTCCCTTACTGGCGGTTATGAATATCTGGTCGGCATTATTTATTTTTTTCCGCTGAAATACCCACTTGACGCATTTCAAAAATATACCTTTTTCCACTGGTTCAATGTGAATCTTTTTTCTTGAATAAAATAATATAATTAATCCTATTACGGATGCCAATAAGCCTAAGCAGCAGAATATCACAGGTCCGGATCGGTAGTGAAAGTTAACGAAGTAAATTATTGACGCAACAGCTTTTGTGACATTTCTAGCCATAGCTATCATGAATATGACATGATCAATATTCGAAGGCGTATCAGTTCTGATATAATTGAAGAGGAGGGCGTTCCTTGTCCCTATTGTCATCTTGGCGCTAATCAACAAGAACAAGGCCAAATAAAACAATATCTGTCTATTATAAATTGATATGACTTTAAAGTTGATTAAAATACCGAATAAGTTTGAAGAGATCGATAAAGAAATATCTACTACTATCCAAAAACAATTTCCGGTCAGAGAATCCGCTATGGCGCCTACTAGAGGATTCAATACGGCTTGAAGAATGTGTCCAATGCAGTTTATCAAAACAGTTTCATCGTTTGAATATTAAGTTTGTTTGTAAACAAACAATCGAACATCATCATCTGGCAATTTATCACAGCGAAACACTAAGTATTCGATTATTACCAACCGGTAACGTCCATTCATGTCGAGAAGTATTTTCTTTGAAAAAGGATGATTTCGTTGTTATTCGAACGATACACTCAAAATTAATAATAAAGATTCAACAGAAAACCTCATACATATCAATTATTTTACACGCGAAATGATTTTATTATAAGAATTTAATTAAAATCATACGTTTTTTATTTAATAAACTTTTAAAAAGAAGGTATTTTTAAGCCTTATAGATTATAATTTGTGTAACATATGGGTATTTTTAATTAATAAATTTTTTATTCCAGAATTTATATAAAAATTAGATTTTTTATCAAATATTAATATGTCAATGTAATTTGATTCGAAGCACTTTTCTATCAAAAATGATACTCAACGAGATACAATGACATGTCTGAAAAAACATTTATTAAACAACTTCTATCCATTACGTCAAATAATTTTGAAAAAATATGTTTATAGAATGTGGAATTGAATGGGCCCTAGGGAAATCAGATATTTTCATGCTGTCCCGTAGAAGATTCGCCACCATTTAAAAAAAAAACCTCTCTAAAGACTCAACATAATAGTGTTTACACTAAGGCCAGGAAAACCCCTGAAAAACCACACTAATTACATTTAATGGGAAATACCCTCTTACATTACAATGTTACAATGAAGGAACAGTGTTTCTAAAATTCGTACCAATTTTGTTGTTGAAGAAATTGATCTCGAACCATCACTTTCACAGTGAAATTGCAACTGAAAAGAAAGACATCTCAACAATAAAAAAAATGTATTTTAAAGCAATATATAAATGTACAATGTATTATATACAATTTCAAACTGTTTCAATAATGGGCAAGAAAACGATTAGGGGTGGGTATTATGGGGTAAACAGTTTTGTAAGACTGATCTCAAAGGATATACCATACCAGGAATAAGAAAATCTTTCCTTCCGTCCACTTTCTTTACATTTGGTATTTAATTACTTCTCCTAATTATTACGTCACATCATATGGTTTATGATATACCATATAATGGCCACAAGTAAAATCTTTGGGTCAAAACCCGAAAATGGACGAAGGGTCAACAAAATCTAGGCAATGTACAAAAATTGGTAACGCACTATGCAGAAACCTTCCTCGATTTGACATATGTCCAGGAGAAGCTAGGGGTATCACATTCCCTCATACTGACGCGTCAGGCATACAGCACGTACAAAATAATAAGAAGGGAACATCGATGGCCGTAACGGTTTAGGAGTTGAAACGACGCTCAACACTGTAAGGTAGAGGTCCAGGGTTCGAATTCTGCGGTCCTGCATTCAAACCCGACATACCTATAAATACAGGCATTCCGAGGGTTCAATTCACTTCGTAGTTGAAATACATTCGGAAAAATAGAAAGTAGTGAGTTGTTTAAAACATTGTTCTAATTCCAGTTTCTATTTTGTCCAATAAATTTACCGACATTGTTTTTTATTCGATTTCATCGATCTTTTTTCTTACATAATACTTTTTATTTTGCAAATGCACTGTATCTTAGTACCATCAGTAGATTTTTGTTTTCGTTTTAAACCATATTAAAACGTGTGGAAATGCTGTTTTTAAAATTTTAAATTACAATTAGACAGAACAGACGCAACATGCCTTGCGGGTTTGTAATATAACCGGAGGGCCGTAAATTTTCGGTTTAGTAGCTGTCCCAAGTACTGACATGCGATACACGAATATATATTTAAATTTATATACATAAAATACACGATATACTCTGTACTGGTATCGCAAGAAATATTCAATGCTACTTAATGATAAACAGAAATTCAGTACTAACGAGTATGAATACTTTTTGATTTATTTATAAATTATCAACTTACTCATTGTGGACTTTTATGTAAAATAATACGTTAAAATAATGAATATTTTACAGTTTTTTGATATGTGTAAGTATTTTTCATATAGTGGGTACGTAGGTTAATACAAGGAAAAACTGTGAACGGATTTCAACTTAACTAGTAATTAAATTTTGTCGTTATCGGGTTTTCAGAAAATTGATCAACGGGTGTTTTGTTTTCAAATCTTTGAAAAGATTATACGCATCCCGCGCAGTTTACAAGATGCCGACGATTCGGTTTTCTTAGTGAAAATATACTCATATTTATTTTTGGGAGGAGAGATGATTAGGTATCTAGCTACGAACCCTTCTCAGGGACCTGAAGACAAAACACTTTATAAGAAATTGAAAATGCGAAGTGCTACGCGGTAAAGAGTTAAGAGATAACAGAATTATCAGCAGAGTTAGCAACCACCAATTCAAAATCTCCATTAACTTTGTTGACACAGCCGCTAGTTTGCGCTCTTAACATTAGTCAACTCCTAGTTTGATGAGAGGTAAGTTTCGAACGGAAAACAGCAATTCGATATTACTTGAACTTCAACGAAAAATCTATTTGAGTTTATTTTTCAATACGACAAAAACTACTCATAATAATATTCGATATCAAAAGTTCTCGGTATCGAATGGAAATATTCGATATTTTACTCATATCGATCGGTATCGTGTATCACTAGTTCCAAGAACTAAAAATGATTTAACCCATCATTACTTAAATTTATGGAAATGGGCAGATTCGTGGGCTTTATGTGGTTGGATTGAGATGTAGATCTATTTGTTAACGGTTTGAATCGTTTAAAATATATGAAACTCCCCAATTTGTTTTTTTGTGTATTTTCCAAGCCCCTACAAGCCTTGAAAGAGGATAATTGTATTGAACTGAAAATACAGCAATAAAAATAAAAAGAAGAAATTCACAACATCAATACAGAAAACTTGATACAAAATTAAGAGTTCATTCTTTCTTTTATTTTAATTTCTTAGATCTTTTATAAAAAATTATAATATAAAGGCTAATATGGTATATTGTCCGAAAATTGAGCCATACTCGGTTGCTTAAAACATGGCAGGTCGTGGTATTTCATTTAAGGGGAGACGTCATTTTTTAAAAAATGTTTTCGCAGTTCAAAATTTGAATAACCGAGCTCACTTGGTATACACTCAAAAGAAAGATTTCAGAAGGTAAAACATCAATTTTAAATTCAGCCAAAATAGTGGTTAGCCAATCATCAGTAATTCAACCTCCAAAACAATAACACAAACTATTTGTTTTTGTATTACTGAGGTCTACTTTCGCTATAAAATTCTGTGCAGTATAATGAATCAAACTCAATTGGGCAATCTTGGTTTTTCAAGCTTGAAATACATACCCTTAATAGTTATGTCATCAAAAATTTACAAAGACGATAATATGATTAGATAGCCAACTAACCTATAAGAAATAGATATAACTCCTAAAATAGTCGATGACTGTATACAACAAATACAAATCCTGGTAAAACATAATAACAATATCATCAGTGCTAGGGCACAATTGATTGGTAGATAATAAGCAAGCAAACTAATTAGAATACACAGTGAAGATCATCGATTCACACACCACAGACACAGTAAACTCGTGATTAAAACAGCCCACCAAACCTGGCATTCAGGGAGCTATAGGACTGAACATCGGTGACCGACAGCTGAGAGAATCCCCATTCAACAAGGGTATATTTAATAACCCCATTCTCAGGTTAACCTATGAGGAAGAAGCCTTTACTCACATTATCTTTTTAAGCAACTACGCTATGATGATATAACTTAAGAGTAGAAGGAAAGTCCCGAAAAACTACAGTAATCCAAGCCAATGACAGTTTCTTTCTTAAAAGACAAAATCAATTAAACTGAACTAATGAACTTGGAAAAGTACAAGTTTCAACGATGCAGTGCTAGGGGATAAAAAAACCCGGTTCCTAATCTCTCTTGCTGTGAAGATTAACGAACTATAATTTTTTTTTAGTTCACTGATAAAACTTTTGACGTTACACATTTTAAAAGTGAATTATAAATCTGTTGTCACATTGTTTTATAAATATAAAATGCGACAAAGGTTTCCCCGATATATCACCTGAGAGAATTTTCATCAGCGAAAAATTCAGCGAATGAAATATTTGTCACGTTCATTCTCTCGATCGTCCTGAAATATGAATTGTGCCGTTTTGAACGTTCTTTAGCATATAGGATTTGAAGGAAAATAATTGTAATCTTAATTTTTCCGCTTTTTCCAATTTTCCTTTTTGTGAACGAGATGTTAATTTCCGGGACGGAATGGGTCTCAAAGTCACTCTTATCTTAAGCAGTTTCCATTTTTTTTTTTACCTCGGTTCGTTCCAAAGTTTAATGCTGTCATGGTCGAAAGTAACAACCTGGAATTAAAGGATAAGAAGAAAGCCTTTAAAAGAAAAAGTTTAGAATCTTTTTTTTTTAATAAGAAACGTATTTCTATGATCTTACTGTAAAATAAAAATGACACCTCTTTTCAAAATCGTATATTGAGTAATTATTGATTTATTTTTTTATAACTATACAAACAAATAAACCATATAATATTACTTATAGATATTAACAGTAGCATGAAAGCTTGTACAGCTATCATCCAACGATCGTAGCAGTCAGTACATCAATACGATGAACGAGATGGACTCAGCCCTAGGGGACCGATGTCAGATGTTAAGGTTGTCGTGAAGCCACCGACATTTCGGTCTTTTCTTGGGAGTGTGGGAATGAGGTAGATGAAAGGTTTTTTACGAGTAGATTCAGATGTTGGGGTATTTGGGAATGGAACGTGCTCGGTTAAAAGAGAGGCAAGGTATGGATGGTGTGATAAAAAGATTTTGACGATTTTGGATTGAAAGAATTGGAAGGAAGCAGTCCCGTAAAGTTCAAGTCCAAATGTCCAAATGGGGGCCAGGAGGGCAATATCAAGTTTCTTTGAGATTGAGAGTTTTGATCGTCTGTCGAGTAGTCGGTTACGCATGAAAAATCGTATGCTAGTCTGTGCGTTTAAGACGTGCACGGGGGTTCAACGTTAGTCGTTTGTCCAGGTAGAGTCCGAGGTATGGTGCATGGTTCGCAAATGGGATGGAACGTTGCTGAGCTATGTTGATGGGAGCGTTTTCTTGTTTCGGGTAAATGTTAAGTATTGGTAACCAACGAATTTGTTTTCGTTGATCTTGATTCGAACCAGCATTCTACGAAGTGAAGATGATTTTGGAGATTACGGGAAGCTGTGACAGGATCTTTGTCAGGAGAAAGGATTGCGGTATCATCGGCATAGGTGAAGGTGACAGTGTTAGGTTGCGTTGGTAGGTAAAAATTAAATAAAGGAAAGGAGCGGGCATCCTGCCCTGTGGGAACTCAAGATCAAAATTCATAGAATAGAAGGAACGTCAACAGAGTTATACTGAAAAAGGTTCTAAAATAAATTCTATATAAAGAAGGAGAAAATTAACGGCAGCTTTAAATATGTACACGTCGATAGTTACAACCATCTTTTAAAAATGGTTGAACACCTCACTCACTTCACCATTCAACACTTCTAACATAGACATTGCTTATGCCATAGGCTTAAAGTTAATGTATATAAACATCGAAAAAAAACCAAAACAAATAACGTACACAATTATTATAATTCCGACTTTTTTCACCGTTTATATTTTCTAACTTTATCTAAACAATTGGGCTCTCACACATTTTGCAGATGCTTCATTTTTCTTGTTTTCTTTCTATTGCTCAAATTCTTTTTCTTTACCCTCGGAATATAACATTTTTTGATACCGGCAGGAACGAAGGAGTGGCGTTTTTTATTTTATTGCTGGAGTATTATCTACGTTAATAAATTAGACAGTCGAAAAATATAACTCCAACGATAGCAAATCGTATTTTAGAGCTAGAGGTTAAAAATCTTGTTTTCTTGACCAAAGAATATAATTAGTATAACTCCTAGAATAGCAAAATTGAAACAAAATGTGTACACATGTGAAAACTACAAGTGCGACTATCCATATAAAGCTCAGGGTGTACTGTAAACCCCAGGAAACATATCCTATGTCTACAGACATCTGCAAAACGCTCATTAAGAATGCGGAGGTTTGCGTAGGCGATTCCAACATTATGAATCTAGCAAGGCTTAACCGAGCAATAGTATAAGCAAACTGGCTGATGAGCCTTGGCAAAAACAACAAAAACGGGTTTAATCTGTGAGCAATATCCAGCTTGACTATGTTTGTTTCATAAGTAGTGGTGTTACCGATGACGTGTAAGTAAAGGGCGTACACGGTTCCTGATGCCAGTTTAAACGTGCTATGGTTGTAAACTTTATCCTTCCATTTATATTTGAATCCTTTGAAAGTTAAAGTAGCAGGAATTGTAATGATTACATGATCGGTCAAATTTTTAACGAGGCTGATTGGATATTCGTCGTCAAATATTAAAAGACCTTGCAGGAAATCTACGTTAGTGAACGTGAAAAACGTTGACATGCCATTAGAAGAATCAATCGGATCGCTTTTTTCTATCTTCACCAGGGCGTTTTCTCGTATAATGTACGTAAAGCTTTGCACTTCTCGCCCTTGTAATTGCGCGGTTATTACTTTCCTTGTTTGTAAGAATTCAATTTGAATTTGAAAATTGCATTCTACCGTACAAGGAATGTGCAAAATCTCCCGAAGTTTTCCCTGATTCAATAGGCACTTGTCGCATATTTTACTTTTTATCGTAACTGTTTCATTTGCACCGTTGTACAGCCTGAGTTGGGCTTCGCCTTTCATGGTGGTTGACATGTAACGCAGACTGCTCACGGCCAAACAGATAAGGATCATCGATATACCCATAAAATTATATGCGATTCCGTGTAAACGAAGATCGATTCCATCGACTTTACATTTTCTAAACACGTTTAAAAAGAAGTGGTAAACAAAGGCCGACATAAGGATTAATAGCATAAACGTAACAGAAATTGCTCCAAGTTTCGCTGGATACGTGTTCTCTTCTTGAAACAACGAACATTCAGCGATTATTACAACATCTATCAAATAGGCAGACATGAAAAATCCAATTGTGGTAACGAGTAAGAAGCATATTTTAAGCAATTTTTCTGTTAGTCTGGCTTGGTAGAGATTTCTATGGACTTTTTTCGATACAAAAACATATTTGAAGCACTTAGGGATGATGCCTTTTTCAATTTCTTCAGGTTGAAGCTTTTTTTTTAGTTGCATAAGCATCACGATCGCAACACATCCACATAAAACACCAACAAAGCTACAAATATATTTAAAAGGCTTGAAATAAATGCTGATAAAAAATCCAGTAGTTACACACATTTTAATGAAATATGCCCAAAAAAATGTTAGAAAGATGAAATAACCTAATTTATGCTTTGCTTCTTTAGTGAGAAATTGGGAATAGATCAGGGCTTCCTTTGTTCCAAACGTAGACTTGAACAACAACAACGTGAAAAAAGCAAATCGCCTCAAAGTAGTGCTTAAAATTCCCGGAATATTTTCACTACTAATTAAAATTGACGCTAAATTACCAATGGTTATGCAGATGGAACTGACTAACATTACGGAAACTTTTCCCGTCAGCGAATCAGCAATAGAGCCTACCAACGGATTGGCAAACCCGGCTAATACTTTACCCAATGAGTTTAAAATAATAAACAAATGGGAATTAGTGCTAATACTTTCTAGAACCTTGGTGTCTACTACCATAAAAGCGCAAATTATTGACGAAGCAATGAGACAACTATCTAATATAATTAACATAATTTCATTACTTGTGAGTGTAACGTCTTGTTGATTATTTGGAGAATTTGTGTTTTCTCGGAGATGACTCGATTGAGCATAATCCGTAGATTCTTCCGATTTGTGTAATATGAGTTTATTTTCTTCCATTTGTAAATAATTTTAAACAAACAATATCATCATAAAAAACCTAATAAAAAATGTCACTTTATAACAAACCAAATATATGTTCAATTCAATTTTCTGAGAACTGATGTTTTTAATTATTTTCCACATTTATAGCTGTGAAAACATTTTTTAATGTGGAAAGATTTTTATCATACAATATCATAATCGCCCTTTATTGTTTGATATTCCAAAGTTGTAATCTTACATTAATCTTATGTTTAGTATTATTGAAAATTTAAAAATTATCTTTATCTTTAATCAATGCTGACAAACATGCAACACTTACTAACTGCACTGTTCAAAACAAAATAATCAACACCTGGTTTTGAAAAAAAATTTGTTTCCTATATTCGTATTAACATACATGCTACTGTGCCCAAAATTTATATTTTCATAACTTATTTACTAACGTCGATTTTGTCATTATGAAGCATTTAGATGCTAAGCAAATGGGGGGGATAGACTTTTAAGAATGGTTCTTGTTCGACGACCCTCCTAAACAGAAAATTTACGGCGCTCCGGTTATACTACAAGCCCGCAAGACATGTTGCATCTATTCTGAAGGAAATTGGGATTTTAACAAAACTGACGAAGTAATGTGGATTATGGAAGAAACCTGACCGATGGAATCGAATGAAAACAAAACAATTTTGGTAAATTTATTTTACAAAATAGAAACTCTGGTGTAATAAGAAATGCTTTGAATATTTCACTACCTTCACTTTTTACGAGAGTATTTCAACTACGAGATTAAATGAACCCTCCGAATGACTGTATTTTATAAAACAGCCTATTTATATCGAATGGAGGGCCGCCGGATTCGAACACGGGACCTTTACCTTATAGTGACGAGCGCCGTGTCAACGCCGAAACAGTTGCAGTTACAGGCAACCGTCTTAACTTAATTGTAATATTGTGTTTTCTCAGAAACTTTTCCCATTTTTATCATTTATCTGAAAGTATACACAACTGTGGGGGATTTCTATAAGCACTAGTACCAGTACACTCACGTTAAAGAATCAGAAAAAAATTGTTTGCATCGTCAAACAAGAAAAATAAGTATTCTATGCCAAAAAAATGAGGCAAAATACCCCGTACATTGCAAAGTACAATATATTTATGGTGTACATTCCCATGTACATTTTGGTAACGATCGAGAGGAATAAATTTCAGTTAATAAGACAAAGCTGGCTGCATGGTTTGTCAGGATGTTTGTTCAGTAAAATCCTACAGTGCATGCCATAAAAAATGGGGGAATGTGAAAACGTGAAATAAAAGACACATGACTTTGCTCCATCTTCAGTGAGGACATGTTTGTCTTGTTAGCCATACAGAGCGTTACTTGCCATTGTCGGTTACTTTTTATCTACGTCTAAGAATCTCTATGCATTCAACAAACCTTTTACCTATATGAGTTAATTGTATGTTTCAAGGTTATCACGTCAAGTTTTTGTCCTTTTTCTCCCTCATGTATTAAAATCATGATTGATTCTTTTGTGTTTGGTTTGTAATTGAGGTAAGTGAAGACTGGTATTTTGTGCAGTTAAACCTCCAAAACGAGGAACCTCATCATCACCTGCAATGAAATTATAAATTCCCATTTAATAGAGTGAAATTAATTCTTGTCAAACCTGTGTATGATGTTTCTATTTATTTTATAATCAACGGTTTTACTAAGTTCAATGATCACCAGCCTACAGAGCAGGGCTTGTATGGACGTATACCATTTTATAACTAATTTTCCAACTAAGTAAACTAACGCTAAGTAGGCTAATGTTCTTGCAGTTTTTAAACTTTGGAGTGCACTTCGAATGAGGCTTTTCGTGCCGTCTGAATTCCTGAGAATATGGCTTTCTTCCGGGGAAGTGTTCCTAGCCTTTTTATTTTTCTGGTGCATTGTTCAATCGCTATGATTTCTGACTGGAAAACATGTAGCATATTTGCCTAGGTTTATCGTCAGTTCGGTCTTCGGATTCATCTCGAAGACTCCAGCTCCCGTGTCAGTGCCGGCTTTGGAGCCGCCAGTGTACCAGTAGGAGTTTGCCTTTAGCGGTGTTCCAATGGCCCATTCTTCCCATTCTGGTATCAGTACCTTGTACCTTTTCATAAAATTGTATTTTGGGATAGAGGCATAACATCATATTACTAATCTTATTATACGCCACTACTCTCGTAATTTTTTCTAAATTAATCCACTAACTTAGAAAAATACGCCGTGGCTCTACCAATCGAGCTATCGTGACTACCATCTTCTCGGGTTCGAATCTCGTGACACTTACTTTTTTGTCTCAACCGAAACCGTACATAAAAATAATAATTAATTGAAAGTAGTAATTTCGTCCATTGACCACCAAAACATAAATCGATTAAATATTTTATTAATAAATATTTTAAGAAAATAATTGTATTTTGATTATTAATTTGTGTTTCGAATTTTCCCTCTTTTTTTGCCATTTTTCAAAATTCGAAAGGTGGGTTAAGATGTAAAGTTGATGCTCGAGTTGATTGAAGTCACAAAAGATCAAGTGGTAGGTAGAGCAGCGGAGTAAGATCGTGGGTTCGAGTCCGTTACACAGACTTTTTTATCTCAACTAATAACTGACACAAAGATTAATTAATTGAAAGAAGTTATTTGATCAATCGGACATCAAAATCTAATGGATTTACAAGTTAATTTTCAGTTTCTATCATACTGCATGCCGTCACCAATTTGATGTGTATTAAAATTATTTATCTCTTAGTATGTGTATATATTTCAAATCGAGAGGGCAGACATTAAATTTTCGTGTGCAAACATTGGACAAGTTGATTCCATTTTGTCAGGTTGGGCAACCTGGCCTTTGCGACTGCCACCTGGTTTATTTGGCATTAACCGGACGCGATTATCCCACATTGATTCGACGGGTAGAGAGCCGTTGTTGGTGCAGAACGTGCCTTACATAACCGCCTTCAGGCTCAATCTCATTAAGAAGGACTCTTTTTTCTTCCAGGAATTGTAAGCGACTCTGGTCCAGGGCTGGAGTTGTGGACTGTAATTGAGGTGTGGTCGACGTCATTTAGTACATTTCCGATTTGCCATTGAACGTTTCCAGACTGCCACACGTCCACGGCAAGACATTCAAAGGGACAACATTCTTTCAACGTCCCAAAATATAGTACTACCCATTTTTAATTTTTTTTATCGATAACGGGAAAGGAGAAAAATGTTTGGGTACCTTCTGCCACATTTATAGATCTGGATTTCAATCCCAGAGTTTAATGTGAGCTACTAAATTGACCTTATTTTCTCGCACAAATGAAAAGCATTTCCAGGCCCCCTGAATTAGATTTATGTTTAGTTTTTATTTTTCATGGCGATTCATATGTCTGTTCATAATGGGTAAATAAACTTGCTTCTAAAATGAAAATAAACTGTTGTATGTATAAAACAAACATCTGGATGAAAAATTTATTGAACAAGTTTAATTGCAGCTGTATTTTTTTAATTAAAGCTACACCGACGCCTTTTGTTTTCTTGACCATATAATATAACTAGTGTAACATTTCGAATAAAAAAATTGGGACAAAATATGAATAAGGGTGAAAATAAAAAGTACGACTATCCACGTCGAATTTAGCCGGTAGCTCATTGTCCAGGAAACAATCCCCACGTCCATTGACATCTGCATTACACCCATTAAGAATCCGACGGTTTGCTCGGGTGATTCCAGAACTACAAATTTAGGAAGACAAAGTCGGGCAAGAATGAAAGCAAATTGGTTGATGAGCGTTGGTAAGAAGAGCAAAAACGGGTTTAATCTACGAGAGAAATCCAACTTGACTACGTTTGCTTCATAAGTAGTAATATTTCCAATGATATGTACATAAATAGAGTACACTTTTCCTGATGCCAATTTAAACGTGCTATCGTTGTAAACTTCATCTCTCAATTTGTATTTGAATCCGCTGAACTTTGAAATGGAAGGAATAGTGATAATTACGTGATCGGTCAAATTTTTGACGAGGCTTACTGGATATTGGTCGTCGAAGATTAAAAGACCTTGGAGGATGTCTACGTTAGCAAACACGAAGAACGTGGACATACCTATCGGAGCTTTGACCGGATCCCTTTTTCTTATCTTCACCACGGTGTTTTCTCTTATAATGTACGTATAACTTTGCACTTCTTCACCTCGTAATTGCGCGGTTATTATTCTCCTTGTCTGCAAGAACTCGATTTGAATTTGAAAATTGCATTCTACCGTACATGGGATGTGCAAAATCTCACGAAGTTTTCCCGGATGTAATAGGCACATCTCACATAAACTACTTCTTATTATGACTGTTTCGTTCATTCCGTTGTAGAGTCTGAGATGCGCTTCACCTTTCCAATCGGTTGACGAACGAAGGCTACTAACGGCCAAACAAAGAAGAATCATCGAGATGCCCATAAAATTGTAAGCGATTCCTGTCAAACGAAGATAAATGTAATCGACTTTCCATTTCCGAAATACATTTAAAAAGGAGTAGTAAACAAAAGCCGTCATAACAGTAAGCAACATGAAAGTAATAATCATAGTTCCAAGTTTCGCTACATAAGTCTGCTCTTCTTCTGATAACGAACACTCGGAAATTACTACAATGGTCAACATATAGGCAGACATGAAAAACCCAACAGTCGTTATCAGTACGTAAGACATTTTCCAACTATTTTCTCCAATTCTGGAATAGAAGTGATTGTCCTCGTTTGTAGATTTCAACTTAGTCATGATACATTTTACAAGAACACTTTTATCAATTTGTTCAGGTTGAAGCTGATTTTTGCAATATATAAGCAATAAGAACGCAACGAACCCACTTATTGCACCGATAGAGTTACAAATTAATTTCATCGGGTTGTAAAAACTGCTAACGAAGAACCCAGTAGCTACAAACATTTTGATAAAATATGTCCAGAAAACTGTTAAAAATATGAAGTAATCTAATTTGTGCTGTACCTCTTTTTTGATATATTGTGAATAAAGAAGAGCATGTTTCGTTCCACAAGACGACCTGAAGCAAAACAACGCAAACACCGCACATTGGTATATAATATTATTAACATTGCTTGAAAATATTTCAATATTTGCTAAAACGCACAATAAATTGGATATGGTTAGGCTCCAGGTAGCGAGTACGACTACGTAAAATTTTCCAGTCAACGAATCAGCAAGGGAGCCTACTAACGGATTGAAAAGTGCTGCTATCGTTTTAACCATGGAATTGAAAACAAGCGGGTTAATATTGGTTCCCGAATTTTCAATAAATTTGTCCATCAACAAGAAACTGCTGCACATATTCGAAACGGAAACAAGAATATTATATATTATTAAAATGATTTCATTACTTGTTAGTAGGTCGCCTTGGTGGCCAAATGTGTTCTGTGAATCCGCGTTCTCTTGAAAATACAGCAGTTCATTAAAATCTGCAGAACCCTTCCTGTCCTGTAGGTTGAATTTATTTGCTTTCATTTGTTAAATTAACGAAATAACTAGTTGAATCACAAAACTTAACAGTCCTACAATTCAAATATCATATGTTTACAAATGTGTTTAAATCAATAAACAGTAAAGCACTTTGTTTTAATTATTTCCTTTTACTTCATTAGTTTAAAATGAATATTCATTATAAAATAAAATAGCCATTGTTTCATGATTAAGTTTAATGTTTGGAGGCTCAAATCCTACGTTCAACGAGTATGAACGAACGATAAAAAACTGATTTATGTTGGAAGAAGTTAGGAAACGCCTGATCAAATTTCACGAGAGGTTGAGATGGGGAGATGATGTCCGAGTGGATCGAGGTCACGATAGCTCAGGTGTATTCAGCCGAAGGCCGTGGGTTCGAATCCCTCTCGTCCCATTAACTTTTTTCATCTCAACTAAAAACAGTAATTGTCATATATTAATTGGTCGAGAGGATCACGAAAATAGTGAATTATTGATAATAACATGAATGATCCAGACAGCATATTCAAGTCTCACCGGGCTCCATCGATACGTAACAATTTTATAAATCGTTTTCATAAATTTTTTATTTACAATATAATGTATCCTTACGTCGTGTTTTGTGCTGAAAATTATTTAATGTAGGCAAACCCTCTAAGTTTAAAGCCATGAATCAGTCCCTCTAAGGGAAACTACAATAATTCAGCAGTCAGAGATAAAGTATGCATTTCAGACTTTTTATGGAGTTTCTGGAGTTAGACAGGGGATCGGTTCTTCAACTAAGAATTAAAAAAAAAAATTATTGCTAATAACAGAAACCTAGTAAAATTTGAAGAAACCCGTACAAGTTACTTTGTGTGTTGTCCTTTACCTGCTTTTGCACATTAAAGTTGGATTTTCTTAAGCAAAATTTTTTTTCAACTCGGTGCAATATATATATCGCCTTCTATGCTTCACAAATTTGGGGATATCTGGGATTTGAAAGTTTAGAAAACATATTAAATTTTTTAATAAGGAAATTGAAAGAATGCGTTTCCAAAGATCACTCCCAATTCTATGATAATTTTACATTAACAAGGACATATGAAGTAATGATTAGAAAAACCTCATGGTTCAATAATTGGATATGGCTTGCCACAAAGTATTCGTGGGACCCTTAATTTTGAGATTCGCATCTTTGGAAGTGAACACTTTCCATTTCAATTATCGGCGAGATTCATAGAGCATAGGTTGCAGCCAATGGCATATCATCCAGGTTTCTGATTTATAAGAAACAAAACATTCGATCAATTTTTTTTTCTAAAATGATGTATCGCCAAGCAGATGTGATTTAGAGTGTTATGATGGTTGTTCAAATTGAGAGGAAAACGTCAGTATCTCAATGACACTTCTTCGGTGGAGCTAGAAATTACGTCTATTTCTTAAATCTGAACGAGAGAGAGAGAACGCATTCAATTATGCTGGTTTTGCCTAGTACCGTGTGCCTTACGTTGACTAATGAGTTCTAGCTCCAGCTTGCACTGTAGTCGCCATATTGCTTGAAAATAATGTACTATTCACTAGCATTAGACAGAAACGAATGTACTGTTAGCTATACGGAATATGAAACTAGATGTTTTTAAGGAAAAGGCTCTGGGCTAAGTTTTCAGATCAACGAATCGGCAATAGACCCCACTAATACATTACAAATCCCTGTCAAAAATTTTTCCATAGAATTTATTATATCCAACGGAAAAAAATATCGGTGCCAAAATTTTCAATCACATTTTTTACTAACAATTCAGTTCCTCAATCAGTTACACATGCTCATCCCATTTCTCTTATTTCAATTATTATTTTTTAGGGGAGAAAGTAAATATTTAGGTCCGATGTGAGACGATCGTTTTGAGAGAAAATGCATGTGTGTTATTTTCAATATTGGAAAATATGTGATTACGAAATATTGTTTTCTTCAGAAGCATGGGAAAATAAGATTTCAATGGTTGCAAAACCATGTTCCACAGGCTGTATTGTTATTGCTTCCATAAAGAAAAAGAAAATTATCATTTCACTCAAACTATAACGAAAAGCAGAATATTAATATTTTCGTTTGGATATTTTTTCCATCTGTCGACCCATGATGTTGATTAAGTCTGTAAAGACCAAAACCGATGAGAAAGGTGCCGTTAGGGCTGATATTTGTCCTCAGTCTGGCCCTTGGATAGATGTGATTTCCTATTGCCATCACTCAGGAAGAGAGGAGGTCGGGATGTCTCCCGTCCCATTTCCGGTCCCTCGGGCCTCGATTCTCACCTCTTTGTGTTTCCACTTCCGAATTCCTGATTTTTCGAGGGAAACCTTCATTTCGATCGATAATAAATAAAATAATAAATGATATTGTACACACAATTTGTTGGTGTCAATATTGAATTATTTAATTTTCAAACGGATATTTTTCATTTTAATAATTTGCTAAGAACTAGAGTGGATTTATAATTTATGTGTAATAATATTAAGGTAGTTTTAAGTAGTGTATAAGCAGGTGTGAAAGTGCGATCGGCCGTAGGCTTAGTTGCGTATAGAGATTTTGATAAATCGGCGCGAAGAGTGGGGAGGACAAGTGCGAATCAGTGCGACGCGTGACAACGAGCGTGCGGGCCTGCGGAAGCGTCCCTGCCATTTCTTGCCAATTTTCGGCGTCCACTCTCCATCGCATCTTCGAGGCGGATAATTGTACTTCTGTTCCAACTCACCTACGAGTTACTTCGCGTACCCATTTATTGTCTACGAAAGAGAATCAAGAATCTACAAACTTCGTGGATCATCTCTTCAATCCAACATCTAGTTCCTTCTTACCCTTTTTCTTCCAGCCTCTAGCATCCTGGACACTAACACTCGGTCAGATCATTCTTTTTTTATTAACTACAGAAATATCTTCTTTTAGTCTTACTTATTATTAACTTTATGACCATAATTTACTGTGTTATTGCATGCTAGACTAATTGTTTTCATGTGAATTTACCGTTTCTTTTGGATATGTTTATATATTTTTAATTACAACTTGTATTGATATTATAACCTATTTATAAACTTAATCCTGCTCTCGTTATTAGCAAATTCTCGATTTACTATTATTTTAGTATTAATATAATTGGCAAATTATATTAAAACGTTTCAGCAATTGGTTTGTTTTCAGACATCATACGCCTTCCATCAGTGTGAGGAGGTCATTCGTGGAAGACCGGTAAAAATACATTAGAGTTGGGGATATCCTAAATTTTGTGGAGCCCTGATTCGAACACAATTCGATAAATGCTATTGTACGCTAATTGTGTACGTTAATGTGCTTACAAAAGAAGAAAAAATCTAACTTTCTTATTTATTTACGTCAAAGCCTAACCTCCGAATAGTGCAGTTAGTGCAAAGTAAATATTATATTTGGAAACTAAGTTCAAAACGTTTCCATTTAGAATATTTATCATTGTGGCGCTGCTACCGCAGGGCAATCGACTAAAACCTCCGGCGTAATATTGCCTGCTCGTCGATATAATTTGATTTATTACCCTACTTTAATTTCATTATTTAATTATGCCTGTAAATAATTAGTTATAAATAATATGAAAAAGGACAAAACGGACAAATTATGTCAACAAGAGGACTACACGACTGTGTATAATAGTTTCAATCCTAAATTGATTTATGATATAAGCGTCACTAAAACTGTAACTTTTTTCATTAAAATTGCGAGATAATCTTTAGTCTAATTAAAAACAGATCCGTGTATCAGCAAATGGGAAATCGTGGTAACGAACGGAAACAAGTTTTTTTTAATCAATACTACTACTGAATTTAAGCTTGAGTGCTTAAAATGCTAATTCCATCCGAACTGGAAGTCTGGTTAAGGGATGCCTAGTTACAATAAAAATGTATTAAAATTCAGCCCCTCGGACTTCGCACTGTGAATTTTTTCTCCCTTTGCACCCCTCAAGAGGTTGTAATAATAAAGGAAAATATAAATCCAATTCGAGCCCTGGTGCTATCTCTAGACGGTTCACCCCTCCTCGCCCTTCTCCATGAGAAATTATTACCTAGCTACTTTGTATGCCGACTGCCGCACGAATCGCGTCCTCGCTCAGTCACGTCGGAAATAATTGTTTGGCTTTTCGGCAAAGCTTAAATTCTCGTGAGACTCCTGCGGAAAAGCTTTCAATTATATCGGTCTCCATGGCGAAAACAAAAACAAGATCTATTATTAATTTTTTTCTTCCGTCATTTGAGAATTATATGTGATGATTCCAAAATGAAAGACGAAAAATAAATGGTATCCGAAATAAAGTAAATTAATAAAAGTTCAAGGTGTATTTGCTAGCTATTTTGCAGTTTTTCTGCAAAGGAAGGTTGGCATCTGGAATAGCGAAACATTGAGAAAAAACAAACTCAGAAAAATAAAAAGGTATAACAAACAATGGGGTACTGCAATGGAAAGGAGAAAACGAGGAAACTGTATTGCTTAGGATAGGTCAAAATAAGACTGATGCACGTTCATGACTAGAGAACCTCCTCCAAACCGCGCAACTCATCAAGCACTCTCCATCAAGCATATTCTGACATGCTCAAACTACGAAGACATTAGAGTCAAATATAAGCTTGCAAATGATGTGACCGAAATGTTGAAATATTCCTCATCTAATATCAAATGATTGCCTTCTGTCGATGCCTTTGCCTCTTCTTAATCTTCTCATTCTCTCATCACCTCATATAGAATCAAGGCAGGTTTTGACCCATCGTGGTTGTACGGCTTTCAAAAAAGAATTTTATATTTAAGACACATGTAAAATTATTTAAAACAGTGTTAAGTACAGATGTTTGTTATGATAGATGTGCTAAAATGATGTTTTTGACAAAAGATGTAGAAAACACAAATACGACTATCCACATTATAGAATAACTCAAACCACAAGACAGACACCCTAAGTCTATTGGGATCTGTAGAAAAATCATTAACAATGCAAGAGTTTGCTTAGACAATGAGCGTAGAATGGCTGAGAAGAGTTGCCCAGAACAACAGAAACGGATTTAGTTTATGGGTAAGATCCAGCTTTACGTCTGTTCTATAACAAGTGAAATTTCCGATGAGTGATATACACTCCGATGTAAAGTGAGTGAGTGACCACTAAAACGACCTTAAAGAATTTTTGTAATCCAGGTCCTCAGACGGACTAAATAGGTTTACGTTTTGAAGTTTATTTTTCATGTTGATCCATATTTGTTCATAATGGGTAAATTGACTTTTTTCTAAAATTAAAATAAACTGTTATAAATATCAAACAAAATCTGGAATTGAAACTGGAAAAATTTTTTGAACACGTTTAATTAATTGCAGCTGTATTTTTTTAAATTGAACATACACCGCTTTTTGTTTTCTTGACCCCAAAGTGAAAATAAAACGTACAATTATCCATATCGAACTAACCCGGTATCTCAACGTCCATGAAACAATTGCCACGTCCTTTGACATCCACTCACTAAGAATGCGGACGTTTGCTTAGATGATTCCAGAGCTACAAATTTAGGAAGACAAAGTCGGGCAAGAATAATAGTAAATTGAGTCACGAGCTTTGGCAAAAACAACAAAAACGGGTTTAATCTATGAGCGAAATCCAGCTTGAATATGTTTGTTTCATAAGTAGTGGTGTTACCGATGACGTGTAAGTAAAGGGCGTACACGGTTCCTGATGCCAGTTTAAACGTGCTATGGTTGTAAACTTCATCCTCCCATTTATATTTGAATCCTTTGAAAGTTAAAGTAGCAGGAATTGTAATGATTACATGATCGGTCAAATTTTTAACGAGGCTGATTGGATATTCGTCGTCAAATATTACCTTGCAGGACATCTACGTTAGTAAACGTGAAAAACGTTGACTCGCCGTTGGAAGATTTGACTGGAGTTGTTGGCTGTTTTAAAATGTAAATATAACTTCTCACTCTTCAGTAGTGCGATTACGTAAGTTTTTACCTATAAAAACTCAACTTGAATCAGAAAATAGTAGTCTACAGTTAGGAAGACGCAATTTATTTCCGTAATCAATCATCACCTGTCGCTTATGCCATTTGTATGATAACTGTTTCATTAGCGCCGTTATGCAGTCTGAGTTCCGCTTCGTCTTTCATGGTGGTTGACATGTAACGCAGGCTGCTCACGGCTGAACAGAGAAAAATCATCGAGATTCTTGTAAAGTTGCGATCCCCTGTAAACGAAGGACTTTCCATTTACGAAATAAGTTTAAAAAGAAGTAGAAAATCAATTACGTCTTAATTGTACACTATATAATAATGGTAACATGTCCAATTCTTACGGATAAATTTGTTCTTCTTCAGATTACAAAACAGAAATCGTTACAACGGAAAAATTTGTTAAGGATAAAATAAACCTCTATTAGTGGTAGTCAGCACGATGCATATCTTCAACGTGCTCATCGGGAACAAGAGTGATTGACAATTTTTTTTTAATTTAAACCAAATTTGATTAATATATCATTGACAACTTTTGCCAATTGCAAGCTGATGCCGTTTTAAAATAAATAGGCAAAGAGAACACATCAAATTCACGCAATGACTCAGTCAGAAACTGCTTTGACCCAGTTGTAATAAGTGTAATTGAAGAATGTAAGAACTATATGATTTTTGGAGTAATGTGACAATAAAATTTTTTTAAATATTAAATAGTATGGAGCTGAATGTTTGTCGTTCTATAAGAAATTTGGAAGGAAAACAACCTCAGTATGGCACATTGTTGGAAAGCCCTCAAAATGCTTGAAACATTGTTACAATCGGCTGAACTGCTTAATAAATTCGATGTCGCACTGAGTATGCCTATGCTAAATTTCCATACAACGAATCCGCAATAGAGTCCATTAACGGATTGTTAACGGTTTACCCAAAGACCTATTTATAAACAAACCATTTGTCGCATTTTCCGTGATTTTTTCTACTAACAAGCGATTGAAATGTGCAACGTTATGACGGACATCATATTCAGTTGTGAAGTTGCCTTCCTGTTTGCTTCATTCAGTAAGCAGGATTCCACATAACATGGATTATGTCGAACATTCCTGTCCAAGATTCTCCTTAAATCAATACAGTTGATTTTCTTTCATGGATGAATTCAAAAATGTCTACCAATCCAAATGTCACTCAATATAAATAAAGTTGTTCGAGCACGGATTGTAGTATTTTTTACGAAGGTACCCTCGAGGTGCCAGTGTTTTTGAATTAAGCCTATTTGTAAGTATGTCGGATTCGAAGCAGGGCCGCTGGATTCGAACCCTGGACCTATCCTTTCAGTGATGAGAGCTGGGTCAACGCCTAAACCGTTACGTCTCAGTATTAGTTAGGTCTCATAGATTTAAGAAATCATTGCTTTGACTGTGGTAATAATAACAAAAATAAGAGATTACTAATGTCAGGAAAACGAGGGCTGTATTGTGGTTATGTTAATTTAATTGAAATAATGTGATTTATTAGCGTGAAAGGAACGTACTGTTTGACCCAGCCACTACGAATATCGAGTAATCAGGTGCGTGCGTGCGGGTGTGTGTGTCTTGAGGTTGCCTCTTGCCTAGGTATTCGTTTGTTTTCCTTTCTGTTTGATAGTACGCTTCTTGAGGCACAAAGGAAATATGCTTGACAAAGTTGAAAAGGATAATATATTATAAAAGAATTAAAAAGTTAGCAAATATTAATAACAGTACTATATCTGTAGCATTTTTAATCGTCTCTACTGTCGAAGGATATTTCACTAACAGGGTATCAACCGTTTTGTGTTGCAAAAATTAAATTTTCCAACATTATTTGTGCAGTATCAAACTATAGCCATGAGTTTCAGAGGTTTGACTATGCTTCAAGTAATTTGTGAATATTGCGAATAATTATGGTGTATTTTGCCTTGGTGAACTTGCAACCCGTCAACGCCCTGTCAAACATTATCTTCCCAACTAACCCATACAATCTCGACGCCCAACTTTAAGAAAAATCTTTTTGTAACGTTTTATGGCATAAATCTGGCGGCAATGGAAAAACAACAATACAAATAGCTCTTGAAAGTAGTAGTTTTTCCATTTTCATTTCGCTTTCCTCCAAACATTTTCTTCATAATAAAACCATTTTCGTTCCGTTTTGTAGACGTATAGAAAGAAAAAATCAAAGCGAGCATTGTTCATTGTAAAAAAAGCTGGCGCAGGGAGTTGTCGCCCAAAATTAACAATTCCCTATAAATAACAGGCAATATTGTAATAGTGTTAACGAGCAAGTGGATTGTAATTGTACGAACAAAAAATTAGGTAAAATTAAAAATCTCACCATTCAGACTCCTCAAAGCTTCACGATGAGTTAAAGGGGGAAAGGACTGGGGTGCGGATGATGTAGGAAAATCGGGATCAGGATACCTTTTATCTCGTTTCCTCAAAGAACCACTGTTGATCGGTGATCTCGCCACGACGATCGCGAGAAATAAAATAAAAAAGGCAAAATAGAAACGAGAAAGATTTGCCAACGGCCGATATAAATGATTCGAACGACAACAACGAACTGTAAAACGTACCGAGCGTTAACATTGCCGGACCTCGGGCTCAAAGTCCACAAAAAAAAAAATGACGTTAACAAATAGATTTGGTACGGAAAAATGCCGACAATTTGGTCCTTTCTTCAAATAGATAGATGATCATAAAAAAATTACTGGACTACTATAAAATAATAATAAGTATCGTGCTTAACAAAGGAATTAAAAACACCTATTTTCGAAAAGAATTCCGGATCAAAATCAGAATCTGTCAAGTAAAATTGCGGTTTAAACAATAGCCCGGAAAACATTTAGATGTTTTAGGTGTTATGTTCTCTGATTGCTTCATTCTAGCAGTTTTTCAATGTCACCTTAATATTTTTTAACGATTTTGACATTAATGGCACTAGGTCTGTATTATCCTGCCTTGCAGAAAAGCTAGATTCGATTGTTCCTGTATATTTCTTCTGCCGGAGGGAGACCACTCAATTTAGTTGGCATTTGTCCATGAGGGTTCATGCAATGCTGAGAGAAAACAGTCGTCAAACAGACATTTTAATTGAATGCAGCTTTGTTTTTTTTATGGATTCATCAATATAGCGTTTCCTTCCGATTTTTTGGTTCATTGTCAATCCATGATTCCTTCCTTTTCTTCTCACTGAAATGTCATTAATCATGAAGGTTAAAGTGTTAAGGCTTTTATTTTTATACCACTATTTCAGAACGATATATTTCAACGTTTCTGTTATTACAACCTCCAATTTTAGTGAGGTGCTGAATCATTAATTGCCCGATTTGAAACAGCATCGCCTCGGCAATGAGAGTGTTATTTGAAATTGGGAAATCTTGTACGTCGAATTTTTCAAGCAATGCCCAATATTGCTTACTGTATTCTAGAACAAATTTTTTAAATAACACAAGTATTTCATCGTTTCTTATAAAACCTTTCATGATTGTGTATAAAAAGAATGGAAATTAGTTTTTTTATGATATGATTATTTTACTTTATGAGCAATAACCTAACTTTAATGACATTTCAAAGAAAATAATGTTTCACTAGTAATAATAAACTAAAAATTAAACGCTGAATGAGATCAAAGCAATTTCTATGTAGTTTCCAATTTTAATTTATTTACAATGAAATTACAATAATATGAAATTTACAAATAATAAAAATAGATAAAATTATATTTATTTATTTACGGGCAATTCCTCACATTATTGCAATACGTACATGAAATACAAAGAATATTTACAACATGAAAAACATTGAAATGTTAAACATTGATAATAATAAAATAGTGACACAGTATAATATTAATACCAATTTACTAATTTCGTGGTCCGCTTGACAAATTAATCTTTCAATTAATTAAGGTTTTTAGTTGAGATAAAAAAGTCTGTGTCAGGAAAGGGATTCGAACCATTGATCTTCAGCGAAACACGCCGCTGCTCTACCACATAAACTATCGATCCACTCGGACACTAAGTAGAGACGGGCAAAAGAATCGAGGATCGATCCCAAGAATCAACTCATCAAAAAGAATCGATCTCCCAATCTTCGTTTAAGTGAGTTCGGGTTCAGTTCCCGACAATTCTTTTTCCTGCTAACGATTCCTTTGATTCTTCTAAGAAAATCCCGGAGTCGGATTTCAACCCTGCGATTCCTTTGATTTTTTCGATTCCTCAAATCCCATACTCCCAGCTTGATTCTTTCCATTCCTTAACCCCCGTTTTCTCCGCGGGAAATCAATAAATTAATCATTAACGTTTTTTTAAATTACCTACTTTTTCCAACTTTTACAATTTTATTTACAATATGCAAAATACCGTGTAAGTAATAAATATGTATACATAAATTACAGTTAATTAAAATTTTTATGTGAGATAAATTAACTAATTGTAATATATTAATTGGTCAAGAGGACCACGAAATTAGCAAATTTAATGTATAAATAAATATATTCAATAAATTTTTTGTATGGGATGTAAATTAATAAAATTCATTTAATCTGTTTGCTTTTATTTAAAATGTGTAACCATTTTAAAAAAATTAAATTTTATAGCAAATTCATTTCCGTAGCCACTTTCGATTCCTCAAATCGAAATAAGATAAGGTTATTTACAAGAGTACATTTAGAATTTATAAGTTTATGTAGATGTATATTAAGGGTGTTTGAAGAATATTGAGTATTCTACCGTCCTAACTGAATGAATGGTGCAAATATGTAAGTTATGTAAATAGGAATGATTATATTTACAAGTGAATGACAATGTGATTGCATCGTGCACTGCCAACGACTATTTCATTTCGGTACACTGAAAAGACCTAGATGTTGGCAGCGCACAGAGCTTAACCACCCAATATCTGGGGGTAGGTGATTCTCAGGAGCCATTGGCAGTTGTCAGACTGTTGGTGGACTCTGGGAAGTGATAGGCCCAATTCTGCATCTGTGGGTAATGTGCATGCTCGTCTATGGATTTGAGCCTATATAATTCAGCAATTAATAACACATTTTTTATTTCTTACTTTTTATTAATTCTTATAATAATGTAAACGCTGGTTGATTCATATGTAAGATACCTAAGTAATCATTCATTAATGATATGTATCAATAAAGATATATGATTTTTGTTATTAAAATAATTACTTTTATTTACTTCCAAGAAATGTACAAAGAATAATCACCGACTAACGGTCACTAATCACTGCACAAAATAATCAATAAATTATATACTATTACACTAAGTACAAATAAGTAATGCTTTCATTAGTATTACTATCATCATTATTTTTCCTTCTATACGATTTGATACAATTTATATACTTAACGTTAACACCATATAACCTTTGTCGTGGTAACTAAATACTAGAATTGAAAATTAATTTGAATTATGGCGGGAAATTTGGATGAAGGGAGCAACCAATAAACGAAAGCTTTGGTACCAGGAGTGGGGGGATCAATGAATTGATGAAAAGAATCGACTCATTTAAGGGGTTGAATCGAAGGGAATCAAACTTCCCACCAGTGACACTAAATTCCTATCCCGATATCACAAAAAGGAGGAAAATTCAAAAGGTGGGGTTGAGATGGAAAGTTTGTATCCGAGTGGATCGAGAGGATAGCTCAAGTGGTGGAAACCGTATCTAGCCGAAGATTGCGGGTTCGAATCCCGCTCCTCACACTGACTTTTCTATCTCAACTAAAAATCTTGATTAGTTAAAAAAACAATATTTGGGATTTGATTATATCTTGCATGAAAAAAACAAAAAGAAAATTTACTTTTAATAATCTCTCCCCTTCTGAAGAACAGTGGCGAAGGAAGAGAAATAAAGATTATTAAGCCAAATTATTCAAAGGAGTTTACTTATAACTTAAGGCATAAAAAAGTGAAATTGAGTTTGTGCGAGGCTTTATATAAAAAAGACGTTTTGGTCTTTCAATCAAATTTCTAGAGGCACTAAATGATTCGAAGGTAGGGAATCACCAACACCAAAACTTCTTTCATCTAAACCATCTAATCGTATGTTTTTTTGGTGTAATTGTTATATTTAGGCCTAATAATGTTAGTGAAAGTTAAACAACATGCAAAATGACGAATATTAGGCGATGGTTTGTCAAACTAGTAGACCAAAGCTCAACAAAAACAAATTACCCTTATTCATCTCGGTGGCAATGACTACAACCTCGTCAAATTATTTTTGTAGAGTAATACATTTTTAGGAGTAACATTCGTGACTAGCGTAAAACTTCATTTTCTCACTTATTATGCTGTTTTTAAGTTGATGTAAGCTGGAGGAAAATCATCCAATATTAAGTTCATTCCCTTCCAGTGTTAGTCTGTTTATTATCATGTATTTCATACAGTTGGTTTCACTAGGAGTTGGACAAAAACTCTTAATTAACCTGGAATTAAATTGAATGGAAGTGTTCAAGTCAATGATAAATCTTCTGCCTCCCAAATAGACATCACACCAGACCGCATCTCACGATTTCTGAATAAGTAAATAATATAAACTTGAGTAAAAAAAATAAAAAACATTAATTCTTTGAAAGAAAATAAAAATTAAATATTTATTATTATTTATTGCTCGTTATAATCGTACTCCAATACTATAAATATATGTTTTTTCCTGACATTTGTTTATGCGCATGTTAAACAAATGCTGTAGCAAATACGCGTTCATTAATTAATGCTACTGTTTCTGCAGGCGTGAGTGGATTTTGGTTATTAAGGAAAACGAGCCTTAGTTTTAGAAAGTGGGAGCACGTGAGCTCATCTCGAGGAAAAGTCGTTGGTCGCGAGAAATGGGAGAACCCTTGTAAACTTTCGGTAAATTGTGTACTTTGAGTTGTTCGGTCCATTGCACCCAACCCTGCACCAATGGCACTTCCAATGCTAACGACTTCCTCCTACTCTTGGCTTTCCGCGATAACAACCCCACAACTTGCTTTTATCAAATCTAAACCTTCCCTCTAGCTTTTTGCCTGTTGTTTTTTTTATTCCCGTGCGCGAAACAAAAATGAAGTATTTGCGGAAAAACAATTTCCCATCGGCGTACTTCCAAACGATTTGATTTGTCCAAGCCCATCAATACAAATCTCATACATCCTTGGTTTGGAAAAAACCAACCTTGGCTCAGAAAAAAACACGAAAGAACTGATAATACAATAAGCTCTCTTTCTTGATATATTATCAAGAGTAGACCCTGTATTTGTCTAGCTAATAGCCTATTAAAAAGCTGAAAAGCAGAGTATTAGCTTGAGCAAAAACATTATAGAAGGGACTTTTGGAGCGGTAGCAACTTGAGTTATGGAAGAACGGCGTCCTTCTTCGCTAAAGTATGAGCTATAAACGTCAAATTAGTGCTCGAAACCGCTGAGGGTTGAAAAAAATGTTGAGCCATTACTGAATTAGGGTCTACCGCGTTTCGGCCATGAACGGACTAAAATTCTAATTTTCATAACTCCAGCTTCATTCCATCTATCCTGATAATAAAGCGATAATATGCATATAAATCTCAAATATGTACGTCAGTTTCACTTCAATTCGCCTCCTAAAAAGATTCTTGAGATGAATCAAGTTTTTATGAAAATACTTACCTGTCTCAGAATTTTGTGTCGTTACAAATAAGTCCTTAAAGGAATGAAAGATTTATTTAAATTACATTATAAAGTTTATTACAATTTGTTAAGTTATTTTTGTGAACTAAAACACCAATTATTTTTAATGACAACTATTTCAACCAATGTGCATTTCGGGCCATGTGCCTCTTCAGAGAAGTTTTTTTGATATTGTGACTTTTGGCTCAAGTTATATCTATAAAGAGGGACCAGGGATGAAACCCGATATGCATAGCTATTGAAATAAATGACATGAAAAATAATTAGGAATTCACAAACTTAACAGACAGCCTAGGTTATAAACCATTTTACCACCGAATGAAATTAATAATATGGAAAGTAGAAAAATACCACCAAAAAAAATGTGCCGAAATAAGAAAATTGTTCTAAGATGAAGGGCTTGAAGCCTTATCGAGAATAAACTTTTAGCTTTTATTTTTTAAATGTAATTAATTCTTAATTACTTAAGTCTTTTACTTCGCAAAATACAGAGAATATCGGATTCATCACTAAGAGCTTAAACTTTAATTTACTCCAGATTAAATATTAATACCTTCATTACAAAAAGAAACATTAGAAAAGGTCCTATTACATGAACACTAAGAATAAAACACTGAAATAAAAAACAATAGAACTTTTTGGATGACCTTTGAAATATAACAGCAATAAAGCTGTCGCAAAATTAATTTTTATGAATTAATTCTTTTAATTTTTAGTCGTCAATTTACTTCTTCCAATTAATTATTCGTTTTGTGAAAGGTCTTTATTTAGATGAAATCTAGTGTCAAGACCGGGATTCGAACACACGACCTTCGGCTAAATACGCCGCTGCTCTACCACTTGAGAATCATGACTTCGGACACAAATTCTCATGACATATGAAGTGGTCAAGAGGAGTTGTTTTAGTGAAGGGAAACTTCTTTTACTTATAAAATTTTAATACAATTTTGTTTTAGAAGTCAATCGATAAGTTACTTCTTTCAATTAATTTTTCTTTTTATGTATGGTTTTGATTGAGATAACATTTAGAACTGAAAAATGGCAAAAGGAGGAAAAATTCGAACGGTTGTAGGTTGAGATGGAGAATTGGTTTCCGAGTAGATCGAAGTCACGATAGCTCGAGCAGTGGAGTGTTCGAATCCCACTCGTGACACTGGTTTTTTTTTCTCAACCAAGACCTTACACAAAAAATATAATTAATAATTACTAGGCTTAAACGATTTAAAATCATATTGATATAAAACTATTTGTTTTAATTCCCTACAATATTTAATTATTTACTTAGCGCTCACTTCACAAAATCGAGTTTTATTTATACCATCTTTATAAAGAGTAATAATTTGAGTGTAGTATAGAACAGGTGACAACCAAAGAAGAAATAGAACAATGTAAACCAAATAAATGTCTTTAAACTCGATAAACAGCACATTGTTTAAATGATCTTGTATATAAAACAAAAAAAAATCTTTTTCTATTGTGCTACACGGTATTATTAATATTAATTGCTTAAAATTATGTCGAGAAAAATATTGGTTTTTAATTTCCTAAACGTAATTAATTATTAATTGTTTAAGACGAACACTTAGCTACGCGGGAAATTCTAATTTCCGACGTAACGAAAACATAAATATTATTTTTTTTTCTTTCGCAATAGATAAACATTGTGATGTTTACAGAACGGCTGGTGCCAAACGTTCCCGGCACCCCGCTGAGACTAACAATACAAGCTGTGAAACGCCGGTTATAGGCGTTAGACTGCGGGGGTTGAGATTACCGCCGGGGGTGGCAATCCCTATTGTTTTATTTTCCCCCTTTTTCTTTCGCCGGTGTCATATCACTGACGGGTTGGAGGTCTGCCATCCGACCTTCTTTCCATCTGGAACGACTCCCTTTGCAAATCCTGGAAGAGATAGTTAAAATAATAATATTTGTTAAAAAGAAATATTTCTACCAGGTTCTCTTGTTCAGTAGTACGGTACTAATTTTATTGTTATAAAAGACTTTAAGATTGTATTAACTTACTCATAAATATATATATCACATTAATATTATATGCCCCCAAGTGTTTCGCGACAAAAAATAAGGTCATGCAGAAAAGGAACAAGCTTTTAAATAAAAAATGATTTCCCATGCCTATAACGATGCTAATAAGCTTTACACATTTAAATTCCATATTAGAGAGCTAAACAAAAACAAACCCTCTTTCTCAAATCCATTCATTTTGTGCTCAAACCGTATTCAATTCCATGGGAAAAACTCATTTTCAAAATGAAATATCAATCGCTGTGCCAATCAATCTTCAAACTCGTCGAGGGTGACAACTAGCGAATATAGCTTTAGTTGTGGAATGATAGTCAGAACGATAACACATGACAAAATCGGGTGTTTTTACGAGTTATTTCAATTGATACCGCTTCATATCAACAGGTTGCATGTAAATTGGCTGGTCTCTTGTCGTTCCCGGTTTACAAAAATAAACTGTCTTTTTCCGTTTGTATGAGTGTATGAATCAAAAATACATTTCTATGTCACGAAAACTGAAATAAATCAATATATACGTGGTTTATTTTTAAACGACTTAAAATATAAAATTGCCAGCAATGTGAGAATAACTGAAGATTGTTTAACTTTCAGAACAATAATAGATATATTAAGAATTTTTAAATAAGTTGGAATTGGTAAATAATATATGAAACTTTACATTGTAAAAATATATGAAGGAATATGTAAATAATTATTTGTCATAAATTGTTTCGGCTGTCCAATTAATACGTGTATTAATGTCATCGCGCATTTAAATTTATTTATTGTCAATTGTTTCAAATAAACACTTTACATTATTATTTGAAAATAAAGTTTATTGTAAAATTTGGCCGTTGCAGTTCATTTTGGGAAACCATTCTTTGTAGGATTAGTCCGTCAGATGTTTTGGGTGTTTAGCTTCCTGTTATCTCTGGGTTGGGATCTTTGTTTTTCGGCGATTTTCGTGAAGTTTTTGTGGTGAGTCCTGCTAATTCGAATTTAATTAAGAGACCTCCTAGGAGGCAAGATGGATCAGTGGGAGTCACCCACCTTGTGCCTAAGCGACTCCGAGGTTGGGCTCTGGTCGGGAGCCATCGACTTCTTTGGTCATTTCGGCGTTCTGCCGTTCCCTAAGACTAATCTTTTTCACACACTATACAAGCATACTCCTATATACAAAGCCAATCACATATGCATATCGTCTGTCTAGGCTCCGGGTCGGAGGTACTCCTCGATATTCCGCCCCGACCAGACTTGGCGGAGCAGTGGTGGAACTTGAGATAATATGCTGCACCGGCACCCAGCATACCCCTATCCTAACATAAACATTAACCTATGAAATATCCCACTATATATATAACCCATTATCCCAATATCTCAAAAACCTAAAAAATCTTTCTTTAAATTCGCTGCCGTACTCGAGCATTCTCCTAATCCGGCGGTATTCCATTTCGGTGTCTGTGGTCAAACTGCGACGCCCCTCCCACACGCGCGACACTGTGAGCCTTTTCTCTTGGCATGATGGATACCTGGGTCGACTAACGCCGACCGACAGGCACCCATGAGTCGCACCTTTGTTAATAATAAAAAATTATTTACTTGGCACCGTTGTTTACAAAGTAGAATCTTTTATTATTCATATGTCTAATATGTACCTTCATTGTTAGTTGTTTTAATTTTCATTTTTCCAGCTTGCCTCTACTTTTCTTGCTAAATCGAGCGCGCGAATAGATTTTACCATTTAGTATTTTCTTGTCGGTTTTAAACCAAAAGATTATTTGTTTAATAATTCCTCATTCTTTTTAGCATTAACCCTGGAACGTAATTTGGTCAAATTAACTTCTTTTTTTTTTTAAACTGTTCTCATAATACGGTTCGGGTCGTTATATTTCCTCAGGAAGTCTAACAAAAAGTGTAAATGTTGTAATTGTGTTATATTTTTATAAAGTATGATTAAAACTGACGTACGGAAATTTACTTTTGGGCAGCATACGTAAGTCTGGAAGGTTATTGATGTATCTTGCCTCATCGAAGGGTATCGAATAAGACCTAGGTCTAAACCCAAAGTTAGCAAGGGCCTCAGATTCCTGTTACATAATGGGCAGTTGTGTAATATGTACGGTATGATATGGTGACAGGTATACTAGCGATCACGGCTTGCACTCCCCAAGCATTGCAGCTTTCTGGCCTATTGTACCTACCGAGTTCCTAAGTTCAGTGTAGTAAACTCCATCCTCCTCCTTAGAAGTATCAGGTCATTGATTGCCTCAGCTACAATTCCATTCCCTAAGTTTTTTCGTACGTTAGGCTTAATGTCTGTCCAATACTCTGCAGATGGGATCATCGCCCATGTTGGGTAGATGCTTTCTCAGATGCCAGTGACCGGTTGGTAGTCCTATCACGTCTCTGAATTCACACCTTTACAGTTGCAGTCTAATATGTAAATAAGACCGAAGAATTGAGAAGTTGTCAAGTGGAACGAAAGCCCTAACAAAGGTGACATACAAAATAATTAATAATGCATAAAATAATGGTTAAAGGTTTCAATAAAATTATCGAAATGAGAGCTTATATAAAGGTAAATAATATCAATCTTGAGAATCTTCTTTGATAAAAAGATGGCTTGAAGAAGGAACTTAACTATGAAAAACTCTCGTGCATTTCAACTATACACGTATTTTTTACCCGAATTGCCATAGAAATTACCTAAGAAAAGTGGAATCTACAAATAGCCTAACGCTAAAGTGGGTCCCAAATCAGAAGAGCATTTCAGGCGACTAAGAAGTACTTGCTAGAAAGGATTCATAGACTCAATCCATTTTGTGACAAATACTATAGCCAGATTACAAATGAACTGGAGTTTTTGGTAAAAACACAACTACTGGGAGCGTGAAAAGGGCGTGAGGCAAGAAAAAAAAACCCTCGCAAAACTACATAATGGAAAAAGGAGGAAATCCTTGACTTGCACACCACCTTAAAAAAATGGGGCTAACAGTAGACAACCAAATATTTATTATATTTTTAAGATACTAACAAATATATCCTATATAATTTCCACGCAACAACTAGACAAAGATTATGGTACTTTGAAAAATTGTTCTTTAGCTAGATAGCTCTAAGAAAAATTCTTTGCTTCATAAAAAATGCAAAAATATTTTAGGAACTCCATTAGTAGAGATCGGCATATTATACAATGAGTTTTAGTGCTAAAGAAAAAATTCTGTAAAGTTCAATTTATTTACTGCTTTTCCTGTGTTTTGGATGATACAGTCCAGGCTATTGTATTGACGCATAAGTATTTTTATTTTTGCAGCAATTTTTGAACATTAAGTCATGCCCAACGTCCTCGCTTCCGAAAGTGCATATCTTGAGAAATACCCAAGAGGAAAATGGGTTAAAACTCCCCATCGGGATGAAAAAAAGAGGGTGGTAAAATTAATTAATTGAATGGGAAAGTGAGTTTTCTTATAAAGGGCGGGTTCTTGTCATTCTCCTTATGTCTGCCTACCACTCAGCATATTAACAAGCTGCTTGGTAATGATCCAGGATAGAAAAGTTCTAATCTACAGATGAATTTTTTAGAACAATTTTTTTTTTCTTTAAGAAAAGATAAATATACAAGAGAGTCTTGGTCGGTGTGCTGATTTTAATTAACAATTTTGAGGTAGTGTTTTGAATACTGTACAAAATCTGTTATAATTTGGTCAAATTAAATAGTAAACGTTGACTGTTTTTGATACGCATTGCAAATAAATTTATTTCCTTCTACAGCATTGTCATTGAGAAAATCAACATCCCGATGCTTATATCGTGGGGCAATTAGAAGGCAACGTGTTGACAGTTGTAACTTAATTAAACCTTAATTGTATCATCTGTCCGCCTGATTACCTGTGAATTAGAACTAATTTTAGTCCTTCTCTTCACGACAAATGATAAATTAGCAGAAGACAAGGGCTTCAAGTGGATGAGAATAAGTGACTATTTCACAGTTAGTTATCAGGGCCAGATGTAAAAAATAATGTCAACTACGCAGAAAAGACAAGATAGTATTAAACCATTTTTAATGACGAATCACGGCAATTTTCATATTTCCTGTGCAATCTGAAGCAATTTTAAGTGAAAAAATATCCGTCGTGGTCAACGAGCGGAAAATTGCCGAGGATGGTCTTGCAATTTTTGTCTTATGTAAAATTCCTTTTTTCCTCAAGAAAATTTTTATTACATCGTCTGGCCAATTTTCAGTTGATAAATAAATCGGCAGATAAATCTTCAATAACTATTCAAAATTAAATACAAAAATTATAAGTGTACCTTTTTAAGCAAGGTTTTGGATTAGATGAAAATGCTAATGCCACACGCTGGATTCGAACCAACGATTTTCGGCTAAATACGACGCATCTTAACCTACAACCTTTCAAATTTTCCCTCCTTTTTGCCATTTTTCAAATGTAGTCTAATCAGGATTTGAAAAATATCAAAAAGAGGAGAAAATTGGAAAGGGTGTAGGTTGGGATGGGGAGTAGAGGAACGACGATTTTGGCATTAGGTTTTTTATTTCGACCAAAACCTTAGAAAACAAGATTAATTATTTGAAAGAAGTAATTTGGCCGATATACCACGACATATAATGGATTATTAATATAGGTAAATACTTTTATATCTTTTTAAAAAGTAAAATATATTTATACAAATTAAATTAAAAGTCAGCTAAATTTTCTTTTACTAAATTTAGGACAACATATGCCATTTAATTTATCGGTAATTTATCTTACTTTGGACATTAAATTATGGTTATGTTGTTATAGTAAGTCAAGAATTGAGGGCAAATGAGATTTTGTCCAGCCCAAAAATACTAAGTTTACGTAAAGGGGTAAAATTTGTAAACACAGCATGAAAACGCGATGACTAACACGTGTGCCTAACTTCTGAGTACAACATCCTGTCCAAGACTTTGAGAAGGCAAAACATTTAAGTCTGGACAACGTCATCACAAGTTCCTTCACTCTTTGGAAGGATACTCACCTTCAATTTAGAAACAGTACAGTACAATTTGTTTGAGGCGATCAAAAGCACAGACTTAGCCTTCATGGTGTACAATGGCATTTTAATCGTGGGTTAATTTGTATAAAACGAACGGAATTTTTGAAAAACCAAACCAAAAATATACTACTACGATATATTTTTATGGTAAGTTAATTTAAAAAAAAGAATATATATATATATATATATA
>CM077108.1:2272328-2290555 GCA_039619505.1 Cimex hemipterus
GAGAGAGAGAGAGAGAGAGAGAGAGAGAGAGAGAGAGAGAGAGAGAGAGAGAGACAGACAGACAGACAGACAGACAGACAGACAGTCAGACAGACAGACAGACAGAGCGCACGCGGGTATCTGCTTTTAAAATCAAATTCCACATCCCCATTCGAATTCGGGATTAATTTTCCGAGATGATAATTAATTGGTCTGGGTCATATTCTTCTGAAATATCAAAAGTTATGTTAACCTTAGGACACTTTTTTTTAGCTTGAAAATCAAATTTTAACAAGAAAATACAACTAAAACTGATACCTTTTCACGGCGTTTCACATTTTTGAGCTTTTATTCTTTTTAATAATGGAAAAGATCAGAAAGAACCAATATTTAAATTGTAAATTTGTATGGAATAATAAATAAATAGAAAATTAATCAAACCATCTTACTACTTGTCCTGATTGTCCTGCAGAATTTGATAAATGTGTATGAAAATACAACTAAAGCTGACACTTTTTCACTTCGTTTTACAGTTTTTATTGCATTTTTGTTTTTATCCTAAATAAAAGAAAAGATCCGAAAGAATCAATATTTAAATTGTAAATTTGTATTAAATAATAAATAAAATGAAAAATGTATCAAAACGTCCTAATACTTGTACTAATTGTCTTGCTGAATTTGATAAATTTAATTAGAAACAAATGATAATAGACTTTTTTATTTATTTTTTATAGCATTGATTATTTCTTTTCACCTATCTTTCAAATGTATCCATTCGAATTGGCTGGTTCTCGACCAATAATCAATTAAATTGGTTTCAATTAATATTATGGCAATCGTAATAATTGACTAATTAATCAGTAAATTACATTAACGCTGACTACCGTATTGCCTAAGGAAGTGGGTGGTGTAATTAGTAAATTATGTCATATCAATATTATACGCAACCGAACAATTAGGTCATAAGTGACTTAAAAGTTGCAAACCAATAGTCCTGCACTTCGCATGAGTAAGTTTAATTATTAAATTAAAGTACACGATCTACTTAATTAGTTTTTTAATTTAATAAAGGATTTTTGAACACTCTGCACATTAGGACTTACTCATTGTTGATTTTTTTATAACGGAACTGTTCCAGTCTTGACCGCCAGCTAACAAATTCAGGTCTGGAGTGTTGAAGCAGCCCTTGTAATCGCAGGCGAACTTAACCATTTTTTATTATTTCCTTTTCCTAATTGGTTTCGCCTTGTTACGCCTACACTTTATTTTTCCGGTAGCCAGTGGCTTTTCATTAAAAAGGGGAAAAATTTTAAAAGAAAAAAATACCACTTTTTGTTCTGTCTATTTTGACCTGATTGGCCGATTATTTTCCATCGTTCAATAGCGTACACTGTACTAAAAAAATTGTACTTTTTATTTTTCCATTGTTCCCTCATAACAAAACGACTACATAAAATATTAATGGTCACCTATTTGACGATCTGGTTCTTTTTTTGCTTATAACTTCTTTCATAGGTTATTCAAATTAGGAAGGATTCAAACTCGGTAATAAATATAAAATCCCATCCATGAAATGAAACAGTCGGTTTAATTTCATAAATATTTCCAGGGCTATTTAATTTTGACATTAACATTGATTTTAAAAAATCATAACAAATAATCGGTATAAAAAGTAATAAAAATTGTATAATCTATTAAATCATTCGTTTGTATTGAAATTTCCAAATTTTAAAGTTCATTAATAAATATATTTATCTTATTGTTAATTATTCACTCAAAGATAGTACAAAACAGACACTCGTATTTTTCAAACCACATAAATATATAGTTATAATAATTACAACATATTTATGTTAATGTAAACCAAATTAAATAAAATCAGAAATTCATGTGTTTTAAGAAATAAATATTTAATTATGATGGTTTTGAAATAGAAAATATAGAAAAGTCATCACAGAAGAAATCATTTTATAGCAGATTTCTATGTATGTACCGACTCTCTGAGCGCTGTCTGGGCTATACACGACAGGTTCTCTGTGGACCCTCTCGTCGTGCTCTTGGTAGAGAAATACGCGGAACTGGAGTCTCTCGGAAAGACGGAGGTTGTTGTCTGGATTTCCGGACACGTCGGCCTGGAGGGTAACCAACGCGCGGACGAGGCGGCGAAAGCCGCCGTTACGTCCCACCCTCCAGATCGGACCATCCCGATCAGGCCCCTGACGCTAAGCACGCAATTAAAAGTATGATAAAAGAAAGATTGCAGCATCAGTGGGTGGGATCGTCGGAGAGGCTCTTGCGAGTCAAGAGCACGACCGGTAGAAGGCCCACAGAGAATCTGAGCAGGAGACAAGGGATCGTCCTCACTCGGCTGAGGATTGGCCATACTCGGTTGACACATGGGCACCTGCTGTTGGGCCAAAGCTCGCGCAGGTGCCCCTTATGCAGAGAAAGGTTGCTCGATGCGTCCCACATAATAGAGGCGTGTCATGCTTTGGCTCCTTACAGAGAGCGTGCAGGCATGCCGCCGGATTTAAGAAGAGTCCTCGAGCACGGTAGCGAGTTTCTGAGTCCCCTGTTCCGCTTTTTAAGGGAAATTGGGTTTTTTTATTGTATGTGCTATGTGTCTTTGTGTTTTGTCTGTGTGGAAGTATTTATTGGCGTGAATGGCGAGGGGTGAGGGTGAATAGAACGTCACCATCGCCCCTGGAACGATGAAAGCGAGTAAGTGTGTGTGCGGGGTCGATGGCGGAATATTAATAAAAGTACCTCATCGACCCCAATCTAGCTTAGTTTCATTGTAGGTCGGTGGAGGAATATCAAGTACTCCACCGACCAAACGGAATGAGTGTACTGTATGAATGTGTTTAAGTGTATAGACGTATTTATTTGTATGAATGATGTGTCTGAACGGGTTGTAGAATATAGACTAAGTGTGGGGTTGAAATGACCAAGATGTCGGAAGCCCCAGCAAAAAAAAATCTAAATAAATAAAAATAGTAGATTTAACTAACAACTAACTGACTAACGATTTAACTAACAATTTATTACCAAGTTTTGTTTGTAATATTGTGTATTATTGTTCAACTTCTGGCCTCGCTGTTACTTTAACCGTAAATCTCCTAGGCATCGAGTAAATAACCGATTGGACTTCGTTTTGAGAAATCCCCATCTTCAACAAGAGCGGTTTGAAGCTGTTCAACCCTTGTTCGAGGCGGCGAACGATGTCTAAACCCTCTCTTTATCATGTATCACTATGATAAATCAAGTGATCATCAGTCACTATCAAGTGTTCTATAGGATTCGTGTCAGTAGAACGTGCCGGCCAATTCATTGTGGTATCCCTACATCCGCCATGGTAGACAACTCGAACTACACGCGGTCGAGAATTATCATGCATTAACAGGAAGTCGTCCCAATAAATGGAACGACATGGGACCACAGCTTACAGAACTTCCTCAATGTACCTTAGAGCGGTCAAACTTCCATTCCGTATCATAACCAGGGTTGATTCGACCATAAGATACGGTATAAAATACTGTTAGTACAAATAGTAAAAAATATTGTTTGAGTAAATAATTCAAAAATTCTAAATACTGGATAGTTCACTTTTTACACCGTGTTTGAATCTTTCTCGCTTTTCGCGATGGCATCCTATGCTAGAAAAATTGAGATCAATGAGTTTAAGGCATTTTTACACTGGTGCTTTATTCTGTCTCTATTGCCTTTGATTGGGTATTCTGCGCGGGTTCGGGTTAAGCCTTTTAACAGAATATTCAACGGATTACAGGTTAACACAGGCAATCTGCTACTTTACACCTGGCGGTCGGCAAATTTTTTTCAATGTTTCTTCCTTCGTTTCATCCTGCCATTATTTATATATTTAATTTTTTAATATTCTACAAACTAAAGTCATCGGCATTTTTTAAAAATATCTTTATTTGCAGTTAATAAAAGTAAAAAACGTTTCTATAAAATTCGTAGTTCATTGTCAATAGAAAGCTTGAATAAATTACAACTTGAAAAAATTACTACCAAAATGACTAAAACACCTCGTATATTAAATTAAGTTGATGTAGAATTATGTGTAATTAAATGTATATCAAGTGTTGCCACAATTTATCTCTTGATCACCGATTTCAAGGAAACTTTTTGGAGGAAGTTCGAAATATATTAGATACCTATCCGAACAGGTAGGTATCTAAGAATAAAATAATAAAACAATCAACATTCATATTAAGAACCCTGAAAACTCCTTAAAAATGAATTTTCATACTAATAAAAAATAAAATAATTTACTTGGATTTGCCGAAGAAAAATTTTTGCCTCACAAGTTCAGTGTTTTTGTTACAAATTCAAAATACCTTTGGATTTCATCCAAATTAGTCACAACTGTTTAAAAGGCGAATATCTCTTCTTCCTGATTATTTTGTAATAGTTTATATTTAAGTCCCCACAGGCGAGAAAAATATATATAGATCAACTAAACGATTTACTCTATATTTCAATTTCTAACTGTTTTACAGAAATCAGATTTACGTAAAAACTTATAATATATAATAATATTTCTATTATAATCATAACTTTTCGTATGGTCAGCAGAGTACTTTGGTATTTATTAGTAATTTGGCGTCTTTTTTTTTTTTTTTTTTTTTTTTTTTTTTTTTTTTTTTTTTTTTTTAATTAAAGCCTTGTAAAGTTAAAAAAAATTATGTCTCTTACTATACCAACATCAACTGCTCAATAATAACGTCGTCTTTCTGTTGAAAAAAAAATTTAAGCTATTTAACATATACAGTTGTAGATATAAATAAATGAAGTAAAAAAAAAGCAATTTAAAAAACTCTAAAATAGTCAATATGTTGAGAGCAAATCCAACATTTTATTGAATTACACGTGTTACATTTTCAAACCAAGCAAAGCATATCAAGATATTTTTTAGTAAGAAAAGATTGTATTTGTTTCCTCCACCGCAAAACAAAGTTGAATAAAAATTATTAAAGAAATCGAATAATACATATTTTAAACAGATATTTCGCTCCCAAATTATTACTTTTTACGAAAATTATAAAAACGGTGATAACTTTAACATGAGTGGGGAACACTTTAAATCACAGATAATGGCGTACATTAGTTTTCTGAAAATAAATCAGAACGTTATATAAAAAGTAAATAGTTTTAAAGTGTTTTTGTTAATATATTATTTTCTAAATTATAATGACGCTATGAGAAAGCTAAACTTTGTTGGCGTAATTTCAATGGTGAGAAATTCAACTTTCGGTTTATTTGCATAGTTAATGACGTGAACACATGCCCAGTTCCACTGTATAACTACTATTCATTTTAACAGGGAGACAAACGCAGTTACCGTAAATATTTCCTGTCGGTAATTAAAGTACTAATAAAGGGCGTTGCACTTAGGTGAATTATTAACGTTTATTGCGGCAATAGATGCCTTGTAGCCGCATGACTAAAATAGGGCGACAATTAAACCGCAAAATGGTCATTTACCTTTGGAATACTGCCTCCCTCTAAATAACCGATTGAAAAATGGTCGGTAACATCACCATGTAGGGTTACTTTTACGAACAGGGATGTGATTTACGATTTGGCCCCAGCCTCCATCCAAAGTGAAAACAATTGTAAAACCAACTCAAACGGTTTATTTTAATCTAAAAAAACGTTGTGAAAACCAATTAATTCAGAAATTAAAATATTGAACATGATGATTTTACAAACGAACACACTTTTATTGGAAAAAACGCACAAAACATCGACTTTTTTCTAAAAATTTGGCGTTTGTACGAGCGTTCTCAATGTATTTTTATATTGGTTTAATCATATTTACATTTTATAATTTATGATACAAGAAGGGGTTGAGGTAGCCTGATATTTGAAATACATTAAGTACAATTGATTTTAATTGATTCCTAGGACTAAATTTGTTTAAAAATAATCGAATCAAATAAAACATGTTCGGGTGGAAAATCGCATAATTTTTATTTCTCCCAAGCTAAGGAAAATATTTCCCTTTTGATTAAGAGAAATGTGGGTATCGCAAAATCAATGACACACATGCAGCAAGTTTCCATAAACGCATTGCAAGACATGTTATCATCGGCAGCCAAGGGAAAATTTGAAATTCCAAAAATTACCTGTTTTTATATTTACTATATCATTTTAAAAAAACACATCACATTTTTGGAAGAAGTTCAAAACATCAGTTTTCAAAAACAAAACTAGTTTTAAAAACATTTGAAATTGATCATCATTGAAATTATTTTTCATCCTAAAAACACTTTAGTTCTGTAAGGTTTGTTGTAATTTTTTGTACTCTGTGACAATTCATTCATTGATGTGGAAAACATGCAATAAATTACAATTATTCATTATCTCAAAATGTTCAAAATACAAATGCAAATCGTGCTAAAAAAGAAAATCATAACGGTGCTGAATCCATTGTCGTATAATTAACTCCTTACTATATGCGAATAAATTTATGCGACACGATTAGAAGCATGTTAAAAATATGTGGTTCCGCATTTGAAATTGTATATGTTCAGACGAATAATTTAAAAAAGTTAGACTTCTGCTTTACTAATGAAACAAATTAAAATCAATAGAAATATTTCTCTATTTCCAAAATAATCATAAAAAGTTAAAAAGCAAGATTTACGTCAAATTCACTAATTTCGTCCGCATTACCAATTAATATATTACAATAAATTAAGGCTTTTAGTTGAGGTAAAAAAGTCAATGGCATGAGCGAGATTCGAACCCACGATCTTCGGCTATATACGCTGCTCTACCACTTGAGCCACCGTGACTTCGATCGCCTTTACCACTAACTTTTCATTTCGACTTCCCGATTTTAGTCCAAAGGGGCAGCAAAGCGCGGCTTTATATAGAAACACTTTTTATTAGCGATTATTTAAACACTTTTTATGAACAACTTCATTAACGGGACTGTTGCACGAGCCAAAAAGAAAATTCAAAAGGTGGGTTGAGATGGGGAGTTGGTATCTGAGTGGATCGAAGACACGATAGTTCAAGTGGTAAAACAGCGGCGTATCATGCCGAAGATCGTGGGTTCGAATCCCGTTCGTCACACGTTCACTTTCTTATTTCAACCAATGCATTACATAATTATTAATTTTGTCTCATTGTTGAATATTGTCTCACGTAAGCGTTTTAAACCTGAATTTAGAAGGTTTCGAACATAAAACAAAATTAATTCGTCCTTTATATGTGTAATATGTGTTGAAACGTGTGATCTGCACTTGTATATTTTTACAGAAAGGACGAAATTTCGGGATTGTGTACGGTTCATCGAACGCGATATTTGTCTTTTAAAAGCAAACTAAAAGGAATATTTAAAAAAAATCCCCCCTTTGATTAAAAGGCCGAATACATGAAATGTGTTATTACTTTCCGATATAAACGAGGGGGAAGTTGATAACGTTAAGCGCTTTGTTTTCAAACCAATTCGCCCGGCCGAGGACTTTGTGATTTACGCGCCTATTAGATGGAGTGCATTAAAAGAGTCAGAGTTCTTATTGTCGAGCACGGAAATCAACAAATTTATACGATAATTAACAAAGAGCTGAGTATAGACAACAATAAAGCCAATTACACAGGCTGTGTCCAAGGGGAAATAATGATAGAGATAATAATAATGATATAGAAGGCCTGAGGGGGCGAGTACCACCTGTAATTACTTGCGTAGGCTGTTGTGACTTCCCCGTGGTCCGCCGGACCGCTTTCAGCCCTTTCCACAAAAGCCTATCTTCCATCTTCCATCTTCCCAGGGACAAATTCGTTGTTATGATTTACGATCGGCTTCTTGGAGAATACGACGTCTTATACTATTTTCAAATCCTTGAACAATTTGCTACCTATCTTTTATCGACCAAAGTAACCAAAATTAATTTTTTATTTAAAACATCTTGTAAAATTATATTCTACAATCACTTATGAACGATAAAGAATAAACTTACATAACACTTTTACAACATTACTACTTTCAATCATTCCAAAAAAATTTCATTTAAAAAGAAAGCTTTAAGGTGAAATTTGCATATAATCCATTCAGTTTTGGTGGTCAATTGACCAAGTTACTTCTTTCAATTAATTATTATTTTTGTATAAATTTTTGTTTGAGATCAAAACCTCAGTGACACGAGGGAGATTCGAATTAAAAATCGCAAAAAAAGGGATAGTTCGACAGTTTGTAGGTTGAATGGAGAGTTGGTGTCCGAGAGGACCGAAGTCACGATAACTCAAGTGGTAGAGCAGCGGCATATTCGAAGGTCGTGGGTTCGAATTCCGCTCGTGACACTTTTTTGTCCTTACATAAAAAGAATAATTTCTTGACATGTAATGTTGAAAACCAGAAACCATAAAAACAGACTAGTCCAACCACTGCCTCTTGTTCTTGTCTAAAATTCCTATTACCAAAATACTTCTCATAAAGAAATCTCTTGATATTCAGCCTTATAAGCGCAATTTTCAATCAATACCCGTCTAAAAACGCAATCCTCTTCCAAACGTACTTTTATAATGCTGTTCTAAGGAATGACTTTATCTTATAATGGAAATTTTCCTTTATAAAGATGATCCAAGAGTCCCAAAAACCTAGCCACTTTCTTCTATCCCATCATACGATAAGCTTCTTATCTCTATGAATTATCGTATGATCCTTTATCGAAGGAAGGACCTCAAAGCTACTTCTGAACCTCCTCGTCCTAGAAGAACGGAACATAGTAGATGTAATCTTTTTTTTTTTGCAGAATACATGGGGCTCAAACATTTGAAAAGGTCGGCATCCCGCAACATCCTTCCATTTACCTACATCCTCATTTTCCGGCCAGTTCTTTCAAGCCACTTTTATTTTGTTATGACAGACCCAGACGATAGTATCTTTGGTCCCATCCAGGTGTCACAGCCGGCCTACAGCCCCATCTCGACACACATTATTAAATGGTGTTTGGTAGCTAGCAATAAACATTGAAACACTTACTTTATTTAACAAAGTAGGCTATCTATTTATAGCAAGAAACAAAGTTGACATGTGTTTTTCGCAACGCAAAAAATTCTTGTATAGAAATTTTTGAAAAAATAAATTTGTCAAAATGTTGGCCTTCTAAATCTTGTTTTTAAGGCTAAATATAATAAAGTTCATTATTCAAATATTACCATACTATTCAATTTTTATAAAATTCAAAGAAATTAGGTATTTGTAAGTAGAATTACAGAATGCCGAATAATAAATGCTTCTATTTTACGATGTCTATTTTTTGTATGTCATAAAATCGCATTTATCGGCTTTAAGAATGTGCAAAACGAATCCTACATAATCTAACCAAATTCGACCTAATTTACTGGAAGCGCATTATTGTTGTTGTTACATTTCATATTTCAAATCGGTGCTCGATTTTTTAAACGTACAACTTAATTGGTGAATTCGTTCGATTTGATTAACTTGACAGAAAATTTTGGGAAATTAATTAATTCTCATTGTAAGAAGATCAATGCATTTGTGGCAAAATCTCTTGTTATTTTACTACTTGGTATTAATCATTGCTGTGCCTTCCTTATAGTAATTTGTAAAAATTTTGGAAGGATAATTTATATTCCCATAGATATTGTTTTAAAAAATGTTTTATACATCCATTAGATTTCGTAGTCCGATTGACCAAATAAGTTCTTTCAATTAATTAATCTTTATGTTATGTGTTAGTGGAGAAAAAAATTAGTATCATGAGCAGGATTCGAACCCACGTCCTTCGGCTAAATACGCCGCTGCTCTACTACTTGTGCTCGCGACTTCGATCCACTCGGACACCAACTTCCATCTCAAAACACCTTTCGAATTTTCCATTCTTTTTGCCATTTCTTAAATTCGATTCCCATCGACAAATGAAATAGCCACGGTGAACTTTAGTGAAGATGTACTTCAAGTTACTTATTAAATCCATTAAATTTCGTGGTCCGATTGACCAACTAACTTCTTTCAATTAATTAATCTTTATGTAAAGTATTGGTTGAGATTGAGGAAAATAGAAAGGTAGGTTGAGATGGTATTTAGCCGAAGGTCGTGGGTTCGAACCCCGCACATGACACTTACTTTGTTATCTCAACCAATACCTTATAGAAAGATATTTTATATGTGTTAAATTACTACCCAAACATTCTTATTATTTATTGTTATATTTTATTAATATCCTACTTATCGGACACCTAGAAACAAATAATGGCTATGATGTTTCTAGCATGAAATATAAAAATAATATTTTTTTATGCATCACAGTATTTATTGTTTCTCTTCTTTATTATCACTCAATTGTCAATAATTTATGTGCATTCTTAATGGCGTGAAGCGGCAGTTTTGGAAGGATTTGTTCCTCCTCGTCCTCGCGTCGAGGGTTAAAGAAGCGAAAATAAAACGGGTTAGAATGTCTTGGGAAGCGGTGGGGTGGAAAGTTGTAATGTATCGCTTGTAAACAATAAATAAACCCGGTTTTGACTTATGTCGCCGGAGGGCTGAGAGGGAAACACATTCGCGAGAAGGCGGACAGGAGAAATTCCCGAGAAGGCCCTCGTGGCGTCTGGAACAATACAAAGTTGTTGCGAATTTATGATGTGTATCGGTGATGGTGTGGGAGAAAAGAGGGCTAGACCACAAATCACACCGAAGAGCGGAACGGAGATTTTCATCGGGCAAGAGCTATAATATATAAAATACCAACGGCAATATTTGGGACCGCTATCCGTTTATCTATCCTCCTTTTTGTCCCCTCTCGGATTTAATTGCTCCGCCTCTCCCACATTCTCGAGCCGGGGACTTAACCATTGGAAAATAAGTTTTATTTATTAGGAGGCACTTAATGGAATGAACTTGATTTAATACCGAAATGACTGTATATCATTTCGATATGGTAAATTATCTCGCTTTGCAATCAGAAACCCTGATAGATTTTTTTTAATCAAAACATTAATCTTTTATGTCCAAAGGTGTATTGTCAAAAGGGTGAACGACACATCCCTTCATATGTGATTTCGTGAATCCTCATAAAATGGCTGTTTAAACAACAAATTTCTTCCGCAAACACCGAGCGTGAAGTTATATTTACAATACAGAAACCTTAAAAATAATTAATATAATAAAATATTTCATTAAATGGTCAATATACTGGCTTTGGCTTCAAAGCAGCTTTAAAAGAAGTGTAATATTAAATAAATTTAAAATATAATAAAACAAAGGTTTTGGCCTGTCAGAGCAAACTCCTGAAATCCAAGATAAATAGTCGTTCTTCCTGTTATCATGAGATGAAAAGGATTACATCATTTTAGACTGGTGGAAAAATAACACAGGTTTTGAAATGGTAGACAAAACTATTTTTAATTTTTATAAACGAACGAAAATGAATTCGAAATATTTTCCCATCACAATCTATACACCTTTGCCAATATATTGCTTTCATTCCGCTTACAAAAATCTTTGTATCTAGGATGTACGTCAGTGGCATCAACCGTTTAGGAGCTGACACGGTGCTCATCACTGTAAGGTAAAGGACCCGAGTTCGAATCCAGCGGCCCTGCCTTCAAACCCGACATACTTTAAATGGGCTCTCATTCAAAAACACCGGCACCTTAAACGTTAATATGACCCCCATCCTCATCGTAAAAAATGTTTAAAAAATTTATTTTGACTCACAATAAAGCCTTGCAAGGTGTATCACCTCGGCCTCTAAAAATTTATTCCTCAAGCAGTAATCAAAATCATTAAAAATTTGGAAGTCTGTAGGCGAGAGTTCGGGTGAATATGAAGGATTTCGTAAGGTTTCATATCCTGTCTTACCTGACTAACATCCTATAACCAAGTTTCCGCAGGGATGATATTCCGACATGAGGTCTGGCGTTACCGTGAAGTTTACCAATGGTGGAAAATCGATCTACCAGCACCTAACAGATTAAACAGGATTAACACAAAGGACTTGAATACCCGAATATATTGGAGTACACCTAAGAAAGGAACCAATCAATCTTATACACTCGTTATGGACTGTTTGTCACATAGAATAATTAGTATTACGCGTATTAAACCATACCAGAGCTTCATACAGTAATACTAATCTAATATAAAGTTAATAAATTATTTTTTATATTTTTTGTGCTAGCTTCAGGTTCTTTTTTAAGAGAATAAAGCCTAAATACCCAATGCTTTATCACAAACTTTATTAACGTGCTTAGTTTGTTTTAAATTATAAATTGCCTCTAGATATTTTATTTATTTTTCTCAAGGGAGTATTTTGCATTTATAACAACAACAATTAACGTTTGGCCTGTTTAGTAAACAATATAACTTCGATGTTATTTTCATTGAATCTAGTCCGCCATTTGTGAAAGTATTTGAAGCATTTCTTCAGAACTATGGAGTGACGATTGGCAATGGCATCGTTCTATATGACGAGATAAAGAATCCTCTATCATCTGCGTACAATGCGTAACTACATTTAGTTAAACACACGACGAACTTTTAACAAAGAACAGTGAATATAGCCGACAGGTAGAGAAAAGTGTCATTATTTGGCTCCATGCATAGTGCGCGTAGGAATAACATCTAGTAAGAGAATTGATCTTGAAATCGGTATTTAAGTTAAGCCCCCTGTTCCGATTTACGGAAGAAACTTTTTTTTCTAAATATTCGTATGGTGAAATATAGAGAAATGTACATGAAGTTAAAAGGTGACAGGTTACAAAACATGATCAATCATTTCTTTACATCTCCACTATTTATTAATTTCTCTTTTCACAAAGAGTTTTCAAATTTAAGACTCTTCTTTTTGGGATGTTTAGTCGTTTTAAATTGTTTTTTGTCATTTACAGAAATGAATTCACAGACAATAATCGAAATGAATATTTCCACATGCTCTGCGTTCTCTTCAATATGCCATTTTCACGTATATTTTACAGTTCAAATCCGAATTATTGCAATTTTCAATTGAAATAAAGCTTTGAAATATATGAGCGGAAAGCATTTTCTAGTTTATGACAGTACAAGGGCTCTCTCGTTCTTTATAAGTGCTTTCAACCGGCTTATTTTCCCATCGCAACCAACCGGAGCTTTATATGAATATATTTTGTTTAAAAAAAATTATTTGTATGTTACATTTTCTTTGCAGTTATGTCAATTAGTAGTAGTTCAGTCCCTTTTACACGTCTTTGATAAGAGGAATAAATATGTTTCTATTTCTCTGTTCGTCTTCGTTTTTGTACTGCTAATCTGAAGTTTTGCATCCGTCGTTTACTACAATATTCAATACAGATTTGTTTTTATTTTAGTTTGTACGTTCATACATTTCCTTGTGTTTTTTCGAACGCCGTGAGAGGCAATTTTTATGTACAGTTGAGAGTTCGGCATGATGTTCATTACGGTAAGTTTCATAATTGGGTCTTCCATCATTGTTAAATGATCTTACATGTTCTTCGTATATGTTTTTAATTTGTTGCCTGACTCTGCGATGTATCTTCCCTCTCAATCGGAAGTTACTGTAAACGTTTGTGTTTAGTTTGCTGTCTTCGAGGAACCATTACAAGTTCAAAAGTCAGATTACATTCCAAGAAGGTATGTTTAGATAGAATTTTGTGTGCTAGAAAGAGATGCTTTATTATGAAGTTCCTTGCGCCCTTCCAAACTTTCAGTTTAGTGTGTACTGCGCACAGTAAGAGCCATTTAAGTCAGCAGTAGACCAAGAACGACAGGAGTTGACTATACGCTAGGAGCTAGTCCATACAGTTTTTAGTGGTCAATTGAGCAAACGACTTCTTTCAATTAATTATTCTTTTTATGTAACGTCTTAGCTGAGGTAAAAAGTCACAAACGGGATTTGAACCCACGGCTTTCAGCTATTTAGCCACCGCTGCTCTACCGCGTGAGCTATCGTGACTTCGATCCACTCGCACATTAACTTCCTATCTCAACCCCACCTTTCGCATTTTCCCTCCTTTTTGCAATTCTTCAAATGTCGTGTAATCAGGATCGGATTCTTATGAAGTGGCCAGGGGGACATGTTTAGGGAAGTGATGTTTTACTTATTAAATATTAATCAATTTACGTTTTAGTGGTCAATTACTATTAGTTACTTCTTTCAATTAATTATTCTTTCTATGTAAGGTTTTGAAAATGACAAAAAGAGGGAAAATCGAACATGTACGTTGAGATGGAGAGTTGGTGTCCGAGTGAATCGAAGTCAAGTGGTAAAGTAGCAACGTATCAAGCCGAAGGTCGTGGGTTCGAATCTCCCTCCTGACACTGTCTTTTTTCATCTCCACCAAGACCTACTCTTACCATCGTCGCTTTATTCCGGCATCTGATAACGTCTATTATTGAAAAAAAAATCTTTACTCAACTTGAGGACTGAAGAAAACAAAAGTTCATAGCCACAAACCTTACACCTACTGGGACGACGGAAAACGAAATGTCAATGAAGATTGCAAAAATTAGTGAAACAAACTGGTACATACTTGGTAATCAATTTGTTTACAATTTTACCGAAAAAAAACTCCACGGACCTATTTTATATTTCTTTTATACAATTAGATTTTTATAGACATCTTATTTTATACATTTTCATTACGGGGATAAGATTATTTTTAAAAAATAGAATACCCCTTTTACATAGATTAAATAAATCGTTTTATCGATTTTTTTAAATTGGTAAATCAAAATATATTACTATCTGTGCATTTCTTGGTCAAAAGACTTTTTGTTGCTTCAAGGCATTGTCTATATAATTAAAATTGTAAAGTAAGTATAACAGTTTGCAAAAATAAAAGAAATTTTAAATGTAGAGTCTGAAAAAACTAAAATAAATATTGCATAAATGTTACCATTTACCACCGCAAAGCAAGTGTGCTAATTGTTTGACTATTTTGTGTTAATTTTTATAAGTTATCTTTCCATGTTTTTATTTATTTGGTAACAGTTGTTATTCATTAATGTTAACATGGATAATGTTTTTACAGAGATAAATAATAGCAAAATGTACATTTGAGTTGATTGTTTGTGAGACTTTATATTGTCGTCGTGTACAGTTAGTGTATTTTGTATTTGAATCACAGCGAATGGCAAATATCGTGTATTGATTTTCTTTTGCCGTCGACGGTGCGATGAAAAGGTGGGACCAAGGGCCGGTTTAATTCCAACTCTGCAAAGTAGGGAGTTAGGGGCACAGATTACCTCCGTGGAACATTATCAAACCAAACTCAAACTTGTACACTAATTTATAATGTATACCCACCCCTGTAGCCGGGCGATTTCGAACTACAGCAGTAAATCCAGTGGGCAAACATACGTGTCCTCTCAACTACTCTAAGCGCCCGCCACAGCTTTCAACCGGACGCCTGGCCCAGAAGGGCAAAAGACCGCGCTATTTTGGCCAGCTGTGTGTATAATTGTTTATACTCCGTGTAATTTGAGCGATTCGAAATAAACAATTGGAGTCGTTTTACGATTTAAATTTTCGAAAAGTAATCAGTACCAAAGTATTGTAGATTAAAATCTTAGAATAAATTAGTCTTTATGTAAGTTATTGGTTGAAATGAAAAAGCAAGTGCCACGAGCGGGATTCGAACCCACGATCTTCCGCTAAATACGCCGCTGCTCTACCACTTAAGCTATCGTGACTTCTATCCACTTCATTTGTCGTCGAGAATCGACTCCTGATTACACGGCATTTGAAAAATGGCAAAAAAGGAGGGGAAATCTTAAAGTTCGGTTGAAATGGGAAGTAGGTGTCCTAGTGGATCGAAGTCACGAGCACAAGTAGTAGAGCTGCGGCGTATTTAGCCGAAGATCGTTGGTTCGAATCCCGCTCGTGGCACTAGTTTTTCATTGCAACCAATATCTTACATAAAGATTAAATTAATGGAAAGAAGCTTTTTCGTCAATCGGATCAAGAAATATAATATGGGGTCTTTATCAATAATAACAAATCATAATAAAATTATAACTCCAAATGTTTAGAAAAACTTATTTTCACTCATTCATTATTGTCACACTAATAGGCCGAAGGTTTTATAACAGTTCCCTAATGAAGTTGGCGTGGAGCCAGAAAACAGGAACAAAACCTAAAACAGCGAGTATACACAGGCCCAGAAAAATGATAATTATCGATCAGTTATTTAAGTTTATATATATCTCAAAAAACGACCACTTTTAAATTAGTTATTTTTTGTCCTGTCGTGGCATAATATAGCCGAAATGTGCTGACTAGAATTATCAGGAACGTTTTAACTGTGGAAGAATATCGGAAGGCTTTCAGGTCAAACAAACATGGCTTCATAATTTCTAGGCTAAAATTTATTCAAAATTTGTTTACGTTATCCCAAACGTTGTGTAAGTGCAAATTCGAGGGTTATTTTTTCTTTTAATCAGAAATTAGTAAGTGTTTCGGCCGATGATAATGGCGACCTCAATCTTCCCCCCTAATCCGTTCTGAGCACTCGGATTAATGAGACGGTCCGCCACAGAGATAAATCTTCATTGAAAGCTGGATCCGTTAAGCGGCCTGGCACTGCCTCCCCATCGCGAACAAAGGGCCAAAGGATCCGAAAGACCCAGTGCCAAGGCGAGGTCGCTCCCTTTTAAGCTCCGTGAAAATGAAAGTGAGCTCTGATCGTTTCCTTCAATGAGAAAACGGGTTTTGAAATATTCATATAGAATATTTCAATTCGCATATGTATCGTAAAGAGAAATAAAATTGGAATAGGTAAAGTTTAAAAGGCAAATTTCTATACAATAAAATCCTGAATTTCCCTGGAGGCATTTGTCAAAATATGCAATCTCTCAAAGACACTCTATTTCCAAAATTATATTTAATTAACTTAACTATTCAGCTAAACTAAGTTATTTTACTAGTTATTTTTATTGTTTCTTTTCTTTTGACAAGAGAATCCGACAGCAATTGGTCATTTCAGCCCCGAGCGTATTTGAACTATTGCAACACACATTCACACAAATAAATACATTCACTCCTATGTACATAGCACATATTTTGAAGGTTATATACAATCAATAATTCCCAATTTCCCCAAAAAGCGAAACAGGGGACCCTGAAATGGAATCACAAATAAATGCTATTCAAAAATAACGGAAAAGATAGTCATCATTTCTTTAAATCATCCAATTTTTTAAAGTTTTATTTATTTATTAAAGCTACCATTAATTTTATAATGAAGCATTTGGATTAAATAAATGTTTACTTTCTTATAAACCCATTGGTAAGATTTACACTCCATTATTTACACTAACACACTGCTTCATATGGCTTTGTTATTTTAAACCTTCTCAAGGTGATACGATCTTTATATTTAGGATTTTATCATTAGGACTTGTTTGTATAATAATATTTTACTTTTTATAGTACGGTTGGCGTCGAGTACTATCAACCATTGTACCTCTTGCATAGACCAGATAGCTTAAACTATTTCTATCCTTTTTTCACCTGTTCTTCCCAGCACAACTTGGCGTGTAAGATCATTCATTCCCAGATATATAGATGTATCGCTGTCAAGGTAGGTACTACTTCAATCCACTGTGAGGGACGGAACACGGTCAACATTCTGTAAAGTTTATGGGAACAGATTTCTGTTGATTTAGCTTGATTCTGAATTTTCTTTGTCATTGGTTTTTCTTATTATGAGCTTTTTGAATTATTTCGGTTGTCTGGTTGATCGCTGTTATGATTTATCCAAACGTTGCAATATTTACTCCATCCATTTTCGGAAAATCATTAGCGCACAACAAGTAAAGCATTTGACCTAACATGCTGCCTCGGGGAACTCCTGCATTTATTGTTTGTAATTCTGAATATCGATCATGTTTGACTTACGAATGTCTGTCTATTAGGTAGAAACTGACAATATCTGTGTGCTGCTTTGGTAGTGTCCGATTTAGTTTGTAGATGGCCTCGCCAACATCTTGTTTGATATCCAGGAAGATAGAAGAATAAATTCAGTTTTCTTCAAGAGTTTTCTATACTTTCTCTCTCACTCTCTAACTCTCTATGTATCTATCTATCTATTTATATATATCTATCTATTTATCTATATATATCTACCTCTATACCTACCACATTCTCTCTGTCTATTGGTATCTCTCTTCTACTTTCTTTCTCTCTCACTTTCCTTCATATACACTCCTTCTCTCTCTCTCTCTCTCTCTCTCTCTCTCTCTCTCTCTCTCTCTC
>CM077108.1:2290955-2305719 GCA_039619505.1 Cimex hemipterus
CTCTCTCTCTCTCTCTCTCTCTCTCTCTCTCTCTCTCTCTCTCTCAGCCCTCTCTCCATCTTCATATACTTGTTCTCCTTTTCATCAATCTTTCTCTTTCTCCTCCGTCCCAACTACATTGGGGCAGTGTGAACAACGTCTGATGCGAGATGCGAATGTAATTGATTAGTGTTATTGTGCTCCTTTCACAATCTTTCAGAGGAATGTCGAATAGTTCTAATATAGAATGATTGCTAAACCAACTTCATTTTAAATGTATAAGTTTTTATAAATTGAATCTGATACATGTATATTTTTCTTTTTGTACGATTAGGCTCAGACGTACGGCGACAATCATTCATTTCAAAACTTTTCTGACTATATTTACATTTCTTTTCTACTACCTCGACATCGGCCAATTTCATAGATATGACCATCCTCTTCTATATGTGGGACAATGCTGTGACAGGTAAAGGTGTTTCATCACATACGAGTCATAAAGAAAGTCGACATAATAAGTTATTTTTTCATTAACCGTTTGTTTGACCATGATTGTAACTCCTTTATACTGATGATGACAGCTTAATTCTTACGTCTTACGGACTCCTTAATCCTGGCTAAAAAGGTGACTAGCCATACTCACCATACTCACTCCACCTTCATCATTTATATCCTTCGGCCGAATCCAAAACTTAAGAATTGCTTGTCGATATCTACTCGCAAGCTGATTATTTGTGTTTGATCAAACAATACAATTAAATGGCTATTATGATTACTCTAATAACTTTATATTCATTAAGAATTTGTGTTAATTTTTTGACGGTTTATAAGGGTATGGCCAGGTAGTTTAAAGGAACGATATGCTCCTTCTTTTAGGGCGTGATTATACCCTGGAGGCCGGAAATCCGTCTCAAAATCAAAGGAATTTCAGCTTGGAATAAATTAATAACACAATTATAGAGGGACACCTCTGTTTGTCTCTTAGAAGAAAATGTATATTCTTATGAAAACGAAAACGTTATGTAAAAAAAAGATAAAACATAAGTGAACAGAAGATGATTCTTGGTTACAAACTAATAATTATATATAAAGGAAAAAATTCAGGCCTGAAGGGAAAAAACGAAAATATTGATCTTTAAATAAAAAAATAATGATAATAACAGAAATATAAATCAAAGTGTGTGCCTCACAAAAGAAATAAATTTTATAATAAGGAAAGAAAAACGATACTGATCTGTTTTGTCGGGCTATCAGCTGGATTTTTTTCTACTATCGTTCTATTCGCAATGCCTAGGCTAGATTGAACTAGTCTATCCTTGCCTCTATCATGGAGGGGAGAGCCAGGACATAAATTGTTGTCATAAGGGCTAAGTCCATCTATTAATTACTTAATAGTAAGAATAAACTTATGATATCAAAAACATTTAATACGCTAGAAAGATTTAGTATATTCTGTTATGTTTGATCTTGACTCGTGTTTAATAATTAAATAAATTTTCAATCTGATGGTACTTTTAATGATAAACGGTCAGAATCGACTGACTATAACTTCGTGGAGATGGAATTAACATGATTGTAATACCCATTATAGGCTTAAAATCATCCCCCTTGTGAACAAGCGAACAATTCCCAAAATGAAATATTATTTACTTAATTGGCTGATAAACAATGAACTTCTATAATTTTATCTTTCCTTGAATCTCTCAGGTATTGATTTCGCCAGAGAGTTTGGAAGTTACTTGTTACATGTTTCAATGTGATCTTGGCCAATAGCCTCTGGCTTAGTTAGTATAACAATGCATTAATTAATAGTTTTAGAATAAAAACATTTTATATCTTTCGTTAAATAAAAACATAATATGCTTGTAATAATTTAATTTTATCATATTTTTATTCAGGGAGATTCGAGAATAATGTACGAAATTTCAGGGGATGTTTATACACCCAAACTGTAACAAAAACAATTTCTCTTGACGTCTGGCTAATTCGCAATAACAATAGTGAAATTTCTGGTTAATGGTTTGGTAAAACACGACTTTGCCCATGAACATATGGGCCTATCTTCTGAATCATACTTTCAGAAAAAATTTCATCCTTCGATAAAAAAAAAAAAAAAAAACTGTTTAAATTTCCGTTAACAAAACTTACCATATCACGTTCTTGATCAATTTTATTTGCAACAGAAATAATGCAACCATTTAGAATTTTTCAAAATAGAACAGTTTAGAAAAATTTAAATTTCTTTGCATGAATGTTTCCGTTTCGACAAATATGTGCAAATTTTCCAAATCTTGCGGATGGGAGGAGCAAAGCTGTAGTTTTGCTTTTGGGTAATAAGCAATCGATAGGTGTTCATTTTATCTCGTCTATTGCCAATTTTGTAATTTAAATGTTTATGTTGGTACATATGTAAACTATGTTCTTAATTGCATATAACATGATTGTGGAACAGGTTGAAATACGAGAATTTGGAGGATGTAGACTTTTCCACAGCGATGTAAGTGGTATTTATCTGTATCCTCCCAAAGCACTCGTAAGAGAGGGCGTAGTTCCCCAATTGTAAAATTAAAAAAAAAATAAACAGGTGGGCGCTCTAGACCTCTTCCCGGGGGTGGCTTTGGTCGGCTCGCGCCGGTCGGGTGGATGATGTCGCTGACAACACGGAATACTGGCCGTATGCATATAAGCAAAGCAAAAAAGAAAAAAATTAACTAGCACGTTTTATCGGTAAATTCACCAAGTTACTTTATTAAATTAATTATTCTTTTTATGTAAGGTCTTGGTTGAAGTTGGCTGAAGTGGTTGAGCAGCGCCTAATCAGCGCCATCAACCAAGACCTTTCATAAAGGAGTAACTTGGTCATTTGGCTACTACAAGCGTAAATGGATTAATTTAATAAGTAAAAGAAGTCTCATATCACTAAACACCTCCCCGTGGCCACTCGATAAATCGCTGAGAATCCTGATTACACGAGATTTGAAAATGGCAAAAAGAGGGAAAATTGAAAACTGCAGGTTGCGTTAGAGAGTTGGTGCCTAAGAGGATCGAAGTGATGATAGCTGAAGTGGTTGAGCCTCGGCGTATTTAACCAAAGGTCGTGGGTTCGAATCCCATTGGTGACACAGACTTTTTTCATCTCAATCAATACCTTATATAAAGTTTAAATAATTGAAAGAAGTTATTTGATCAATCGGACCACGAACTCTAATGGATTTTAAAAAAGCATTACAAAAAAAGTATGACCGATAAACTGTTTTTCCGATCCATTATAATTTATTCCACAATATTCATCATGTTCAATTAAATATCAGCACAAGAACATTATTTTTACCTTTGAGTAAAATATTATTTCGAGGTAGAATTATATTAATTAACTCTACAGATAATTCATTGTCAGTGAATATAACGTAAAAAATACGATATTAAATAATGAGACGTCAACATTGAAATTGAAATTTGTTAAAATATTTACTTATTAAATTAATTGTCTAATTTTCAAAAATTTAATTGAATTGTTTATTTTTAATGTTATCGTAGCACAGCCGCCAGTGAACCTCGAGGGAAGAAGCCGGTATTTTTAGAAAAGGTACCATCGTGAAATATCTTAGTAACTAAATATAAATAAAAGACACGCCCAAAGGGTAAATAAACTGGCGAGAAAGAGGTTCTTCTTCCGGTAATTGCGATATGCGAGGAACCGACCACTCGAGTAGTTGAATGATAGTGAGCCTGTTCTAGAAAGATATCCACCTAGGCCCTTCTACCTTCGTGTCTTCTTTTTCCTCGGAAGCCCTTTCTAAAGGCAAATTGATAAATTATACACGGCATGGGAGTAATAGTGCCACAAGGGTTTCAGGTCCTATTGTGATCCTCCGCTTCTGTATATAATCGCCTTTCCCCCCGGTCGGGTTTTTTAATATTAATTTTGTTTTGTTTCCGGAGCGGGTGGGGGGCAGTAGTTTTGAAATTAATTTACTGGCCGAGACAAAAGGAGCCGGCATTGTCCTCCGAAACACATACGAACTCCCAGCTTGAAAAATTGGTCGAACAGAGCTGAGGCAGCTTGCCCGGGGTTCCTATTCCAGAATTTATTACTGTTATTCCCTTCATGTCCTTGTTCTTATAGCTGTCTATCTTGTCCAACTTTATGCATATATTTTCAGATTTGCAAAACAGTTCCGTGCTTTCTGAGGAGAACGAAAATAGCACATGAATTAATTATATACTGCATTAACTAACTGTACATTTAAGTCTAACTTCGACTAACTTTTTAATAATTATTATTCGGAGATCGGGAGACGAGGTCTGGTCTGACGTAGGTTTTAGAAAAACCTTTTCTTTATCGTCTCGATTTCGATCTTTATTGAGATCATCTTCAGGGCCTGTGATTTGCAAACATTGTTTAAATTAAACAAAAACATGTAGGGCTTGGGGGAAAATTAATTTATACAATGAAAAAAAATTATATTCAATCAAAATATTCTACTCGCTCAAAGTGATTGTTTTCTGCGTAACTGCGTCAATCTTGTGTGCCATGTTGCTGTTTTATGATTATATACGTTGGATTTTGAAGGAGTAGAGAAGGAAGTCGGTATAGAAAGACATTTTTGTATAAGGCGTTGACGTATTTGAGGTTAAGAGATCCAACGATCAGAAAAACCGTTGGTAATGGTTCAGCCAGATTATTTTTTCAGGATTTTATAGACAAGGAAGATTAAGAAAAGGAAAGCCCATTTGTTGAATAAGTAGACCATCTACAAATGTTTGATGTGTGGAATGTGATGTGATGATATATGTATTTATCTACATTGAATTTGATTAATGATCTTGGCGTAGATGCGACCGAGTTTACATGTGTCTATTTTGTAATTGATGCTATTTTTTTTTCTGTTGATGTAAACCATTTCCAAAAAGTTACGTTTATGTTTGTTTTGTTCTGTATGTAATATTTTTGTTGAAGTCGAAACGTGTTTGCGTTCAAAATGGTGGATAGCGAGTACTGTAGGATTTTGCTTGGATTTTTTCAATCATAGATATGTTGCTTTAATCTCTTATCCAGACATTAGGATGTAAAGACGATGTAAGTTGCCGGACAATTATATAATTATATAATTAATTATTATATAATAATATAAATTTTAATGATATCTAAATCTATAATAATCCATAATGATTTATTATTTCTTGATTATCAATCAATCGTTTTTTACACTCCTAAATAATTCCTTCCCGGAATATAAAATTTTGTGAAAACCAAAATATAATTTTTTAAGCTCACACTTTACCTGAAAATTAGTCCGAATGTTTTAGGAAATGAAACTTTGAAATAACCCGACGGATCTATCGGAAATATTATAATAGTATAAAAACCTTAAAACTGCTAGCAATCCCATAAATTTCGACTCATTAAATAATAAATCCAAACTGAGTTATGACATAAAACGTTCGAGACGTTTTTGATTTTGCAGCTTTATTTTTCTCGCTTATGAAAGCATAATAGCTAAACTTGTTCAAGACCACTGAAAGACAAACAATGCGCCTTTTAACGGTTTCGATAATTTAAATTTGGATAAAATCTAGAGAAATTATGAGTTTTTAAGTGGAACACAGGACACTGAAGACAAAAACAATTCGCCCTGATTATTGGGTTGTCCGGAAAATAATGCAGGATTTTGGTATTAAACAAAAAAAAAGAAACTAGTTACTTTAAAGCAATGTTCTTTAATCAAAATAATTTCCCATACTCTCAATACATTTCTCCCAACGTGTTGGTAACTTATTAATTCCGTCTGAGTAGAATTCAGAATTTTTAGAATTGATAAAGTCAATAAATGCATTTTCCAGTTCCGTTTGATTTTTGTATATTATGTGTTGTAAGTAGTGGTCCAGGTGTCTAAAAAAATGGTAGTCAGTAGGCGAGAGGTCCGGAGAGTAGGGTGGGTGAGGCAAAGTTTCATAGCCAAGCTCCAATAATTTTTGTGACGTTACACGTGACACATGTGGTCGAGCGTTGTCATGCAACAAAATGGGCCCTTTCCGATTGACCAAAGAGGTGGTCAGCGACGGTCGTTTTGCTGACTTTGAGTTGCTCTGCAAGTTCTCGAACAGTTGTTTTGGGGTTTTCTTCCACCACTGATCGCAGAACATCATCATTAAGAGAGGAAGGCCTTCCACGACCTTCTTCATCTTCAAGGCTGAAATCTCCCTCCCGAAATTTTTTAAACCACCTTTGCACAGTGCACTCATTAACACAACCCTCGCCCCAGACTTGGTTAATGTTTCTAGCCGTTTGGGCTCCGCTTCGGCCGAGTTTAAACTCGTAAAAGAAAATCGTACGAAATTCTCGCTTTGACATTATAAGGGTGACTGAATTATTTCCAAGTAGCGGAATGCTACAGAGGTAAGGTAAATTTGGAAGAGGATTAATAAGTGTTGACATTCATACAAATGAGTAATCCTGTAAACGTAAACAGAATATTTTATATAGATTTTTTTAATGAAAACTTAAAATCCTGCATTATTTTCCGGACAACCCAATAATTAGCCAAAAACAAATCCAAATATTTAAAAAAACTGTTTCTAAAAAGTTAAACAAACACATATAAAAATAAGGATAACGAAAAGGTTAAGAAAATAATCTATGTTACAAAGTCTAAGTCGTGAGATGTACTTATAAGGTGAAAAAAAAGGACTTGCTATTACAGTAGTATTATGTCGGTTTTGGAACCTGTAATTTATGATTAAAGTTATTTAAACAACATATATATGTTATCTACCATTTTTTCATTTAAGACGACCCCTATGTGACAAGTTGCAAGTTACAAAAATATTCATATACATTATAAAAAAATAAAAAGAAAAAAAAACTTTAGTTTAAATTATGAAAGCGCGATGTTTATTAATCATGAATTATAAGTGGAACGTCAATCCCTGAAAACTTGGAGAGAGATTTTGAAAATAACGTTGTTAACGTGGTATGTCAAGAACGGTATTTACTTCGTATAAACCTAATTGAATCTAAGAAAATTTTGAGCCGAATTAGCCTCTTCGCTAAGCACCGTCTCATCGGAAATTGTATTAAACTACTTACTAAAGTTTTCAATCCGGGGAAACTTTACGAACATTTTGGCTTTTAGTAAAAAAAACGAATGTGGAATTGTGTTATAATGTCTTGAAACATTTTGCTTAGTAGCAATTTAATCAAATTTATGCATCGCATAACTTCATTGTTTCTTAACTACTGAGTAATAAGTAAGGAAATAAAAGCATTCCTGTCATTCAAGAGGGCTTAATATCCGTGTACTAGGGGTCAGATTCACTTTACAATATTTTCCCCACATTATTCAACTTATATGATAGAATAATACGTATCAATATATTTAAGTGTCAAACATTTTTGTGTTGAATGTTGCTGTTTACTTTTATGCTTGACATAAAATGAATCTTTTCCTTTAAGGACAAAACATATAAATTCACATCCTCCGACTACTGACCTCATATCCATCAGAGATGACCTCGTTCTCCTACGAGAATCTAGCCTCACAAATCTAACAAAGAAGATATTTTCTACTATTTCCCAAAACAGGCCAAATATATTTTCTTCTCTTTTGCTCTTTACGTATAAACATTTTTTTTTTCGATTTTTCTTCTCCAATTATATAGGTTTGTTTAAGGCGAATTACCTGATTAATTAACTTAAACATATGGAAAGATGAAAAAGTATTTTTAAGAAACACACTAACATTAAACAATTGTGAAGATCAATATTTCAGTTACTATTACTCAGTAGATTAATAGGTCTCGGTCTGTTAACATAGGAAGCAAGTTGTAAAGGAAACACGTTGCGCAAATGTAAATCTGTTTCGAATAGTGCTTAGAATTCAACTTCCCGTTGAACTGAACAGTTGTTAAACCCATTATGGCCGTCGATTCTGCGACAAGGCTCACGTTTTTTGGCCCTCTTTGACGTCCAGGATTAAAACATCGGATTTAATTGTATTCGTAATTACATTTCATCGGAAAACATAGAAAAACGCATTGTTTTTATAAATTCATTTATTAAATTAAAAAATGATAGAAACAGTGTGAATTACAAAATGACATTACACAAGCGAACGTACATAGCATGAGCAAAAATACAAAAATTAAAGGGTAGTTTTTAATTGCATGGTAATTCCTGTCATGTAAGCTGTTGCAGGGAGGGTCTATATAGAAAGCAACATAGCAATACTGAACCTCCTTATAGTTTTGAAATACAAAATTATAAATAAATTACAAACTACTTAAAATTAAAATACATCAGTTAAATTTATCTGTTCAGTCGGGCGATCAGTCCGTCAGTCCAGGCAGGTTCCGATGAAGAAGGTATAGGATACCTTCCAGCTGTTGGCATATTAACCTCAAAAAGGTGATGGTAAGCTTCCGCATGTGAGATAGAAGTCTACGATGATCCAAGATGACAATCAAAGACTATTGGAAGACAGTTAAGGAACTGGTGATCTATCTGACTCGAAACATGATGAGGTCGATCTTTCTTAAGAATCGATGGTGGTTAACGGATGACGATGGCGACATTGAAAATTTATTGTAAAATCCTGAAGAGTAGGAGAGACAACACGAAGTACATCAAATGTTAACCCTAAATTTTGTGTTTAAAAAAAAACCTTTCTCCTACTACCATTCTGAAAGGACATTTTACTGCGCACATAAAAATGGAATAGGTTAAAGCACATGCTCCATTCAATGGAAACTAGCTGGCAGATATATACATTAAAAAGGCAGCTTTGGATGAGGAAGTGGCTACCGTGTTTACACAGGTACCGGTGACATACTTCAAAAGCCTGATCAGAGAAGGACTTAGGAATTGGGAGGAATGGACTTCTTCCGGCGTGGGACTTGCAGCCAACAAGTTCTTCCCACAGTGGATTCAAGGATGAATTTATGGACAACACTCGAGTGAAGAACAACGATGGTACTTACAGAACACGGTGAAAGCCGTGCTTATTAAGGAAGTTCCACATTATTCATCACAACCTTTGTGATTGCGTAGTTGAGCCCCAAACTTTTACCCATTTGATCTACCAATGCAAAACTCAGAATCACCGTTCAGCGATCCTCATGCAAAAAGTCCTCCTCTGCGGATATGAATGACCACCAAAGGAAACCCTTTTTCAGGAATAGAAAGATGATCTGAATTTATTTTTGAATTCCATAGACTTGAATTTAAATAGTTACAACGTCTGATAAAAATGTGTTAACAACAAAAGTGCTGTAAATATTAGATTTATCAACTTCTTCTCTTTATAGAACTTTACAATGATTAAAAGAAAAACGTAAAAAATAATAATAAAATAAACTACAAATTCACTAATTTAGAGATACGCTTGACCAATTATATTACAATTAATTAAAGTTTTTAGTTGACATAAAAAAGTCTAAAAAAGATTTTATCTCAACTAAAAACCATTATTTGTAATATATTAATTGGTCAAGCGGACCACGAAATTAGTGAATTTAATTAATTAAAATGAAGTATTCTTCACTAAAACGCTCCGTGGCCATTTCATTTGTCGTCGAGAATCCAATCCGATTACACTACATTTGAAAAATGGCAAAAGAAGAGAAGATTCAAAACGTGGGGTTGAGATGGGAAGTCGGTGTCCGAGTAGATCGAGGTCACGATAGCTGAGGTGGTAGAACAGCGGCGTATCAAGCCGAAGATCGTGGGTTCGAATCCCGCTCGTGACATTGACTTTTTATCTCAACTAAAAACCTTAATTAATTGAAAGATATTAATTCGTCAAGCGGATCCCGAAAACCAGCGAATGTATTATGCGACAATAATTTTTATTTGGAATGTTTGAGCCGAGGGAATATGTATATAGATTCAAACACAGCATAAATTACAAATGTGCTTTTTTTCAAAAAACCCCGGCACACTCAGAGTTTATATGATCTCTATTGTTGCGAACCCTCAGAAAAAATTTACACTTTTCACAACTTTAAGCCGTCGAAAATATAAGATTCTATATAAGTCTTGATACTTAAAAAAATCTTGGAATTTTAACGTATACACTTAAGCTTCACTACTCCCATATTGTGAAAGTTCTGATGTCTCCCGATACTAGATATGCCAAAATAGCGTCGTTGGCGGTCATAAAGGCTAATATTGTAGTTCATGGTTGGCTCACTGGAAGTATTTGTTTGAAAGGTACAACTTGCCCTTCCTCATATCCTTGGACAACCTCTGTGATTGGCATAATCATTTTTCAACTCTTGCTGGTCAAATTAATAAACATCACGAAGAATGCCGGTCACGAGTCCAAGCATCCACGGATCTCACACATTACAAGGAGGTACAAATTTCTCCTGCATTGTTCGGCCTGCACGAAGATAATTTTGACGGCCTTTGTCTCAATGAGTTGCGACGGCTATTTAAGATAAGGAGCTTGGTTTTGCACTGGTCGTTTGGATCAGAGGGGAATTGGAAATCTGTTCTTTGTGTAATTAGCGATTTATCGAAACTGTATCCCACTTCTTGGCGGAGTGCTCGTCCCTGGGTGAGATTAGGTTGTTGCATCTCGGATGTTTCACTCTCCCCAGGGTTTTTGCTACTTGTTACGGTTTTTGAGTGGTTGAAATTCGCGGCCCTTAATTCGTTACGTTAGGCATGGATGGAAGTACAGATATGAATTAATTAATGAGTTTAATTTTTGATTTCTATTATGTCCTTTTTTTCTGTTCTATTTTGCATTTTGTCAGTTTCTGTTTTCTTTGTATTGCGTAAGCTATAACTTTTATTTTATTGTGTATTTATATTTTATTTATTTTTTTTTTGTTTCTGATTGTTTAATCAACGACCTCTGTCTGGCAGATGGGTCCAAGATCCAAGGCCTTAAATGCTTGGAAATCATTACTTGAAAAATCTTAGCAATGCGAGACCTCCAACTCTTATCTCGTTTTAATTTTTGTAAGCCTTTTTTCATTTTGTGAAACGCTGTCGGTAACTTATCTTTGATCCTTTGGAGTTTCTCATCGGGGTGAGACAGGGACTTGCGCCTGAGAACTGTACATGTCGGGATCTCGGCTTGGGACCACGAAATTAGTGAGTTTAATGAATACAGAACAATCCATATATGTTTTGTGATCTAATTGAACAATTTAATTATTGTAATTATTTCAGTTAATTATTCTTTTTGTGTAAGGTTGATGTGAAAAAGTTAGTGACACTAGAGTCATGATGTCACTTCACTTGTCATGATCTTTGCTTCACTATATCTACGAAACTTTGCTACATCTTTCAATATATCCATTCCTAGTTCTAAATTTTGCTCTTTTCTGTTGAACTATAAAACTCTTTCTTGATTTTCTTTATACCTTGCGTAATTGTCCAACAATCTAATTTTCCTTTTCCCATTTATCCCTTTCTATATAATTCTAAAAGAATAAAGTGGCCGAAACATTACCAGCACATTGTTTCCCATTGTCGGCCCTTTTCACCTCAAACAAGCCGACGACTTATACAAAATTCTCTCTTCTACACCCACTTCCTTCCCCACCACTTCAAAATCCAACATATATAAACATGAAACAGTAAAATTTCACTGGCACTCTCAACACGACATGGCACAATTACACAGAAGACAAACACTTTGAGCGAGTAGAAATACTTTGATGGAAAATAAAATGTAATTTTTTGCATTGTATAAATTCACTTTTCCAAATTCTATATGTATTTTCTAAATGTAAACTATATTTGTAAATCCGAGGCCCTGAAGATGATCTCAATAAAAGATCGAAACGTTGGCTCGATAAAGAAAATGTGTTTCTGATACCTACATCACACCAGACCGCATCTCACGATATCATAATAATTTATATCTTGCCTTATATTCTTACCATTCCTGTACTAACGTTATTTTTTCTGACTTCCTCTGTCTATTTTATCCATTGCTTTTAATTTCCTTAACGTTTTTGTATCTCTTTCTTAGTTTGTCTGTGTTTCTTGCCTTATATTCCTGTACCCTTCCTGTATTGATATATATTTTTTCAATTCGTCTGTCTGGTGTTTCCATTGTTTTTCATTTTTTTAACGTTTTTGTTTACCTATTTTTTAATCCTAGTTGTTGATTAAGTTATATTTCATAACTGCTATTATCAACTTCTTTTTAAATTTGTAGGACACTACAACTAGATACAAGTAGATAACATGTAACAATGGGCAACATAATAATCAAGGTGTCCTTTCTACATGTCCAGGCTAAATTTCTCTTCAACCAATGACGCTATAAAAAAACTTGTTTAAAATTTTTTAGTCTAGTTTCAAATTATTACCTCCTTAAGAGTAGAAGAATTATACAGGGTACTCAGACCCAGTTCTAACTGAATAATTACGGCCCTGTATATTCTGCCACATAATTTTAAAGGATTTTTTACGCTGGAAACAATAGTATAATCGGAATTTGAATTTAAAAATGACAAATTATGGCAAAACGAATCCGGCAGTGTAATGTTGACGAGGATCTGAATATTCTACTGTATTCAGTTAATTATTCGTTTTATGTAGGGTCTTGGTTGAGTGAAAAAGTTAGTGACGCTAGCTCTGCTCTAACCACGTCACGATAACTCAAGTTGTTGGAACAGCGGTGTATTGAGTCGAAGGTCGCGGGTTCGAATCCCTCTAGTGTCACTAACTTTTGAACTTATAAGTCGTCGGCTTGTTTGAGGTGAAAAGGGAATGGGAAAATGGGAAACAATGTGCTGGTAATGTTTCGGCCACTTTATTCTTTCAGAATTATATAGAAAGGGATAAATGGGACAAGGAAAATTAGATTGTTGGACAATTACGCAAGGTATAAAGAAAATCAAGAAAGAGTTTTATAGTTCAACAGAAAAGAGCAACATTTAGAACTAGGATTGGATATATTGAAAGATGTAGCAAAGTTTCGTAGATATAGTGAAGCAAAGATCATGACAAGTGAAAAGCACGCGGTAGAGAAAGCAAATTGATCTAACTCAATATGTAGAAAAGGGGACTGAGAAGAGAAGAAACGGCCAGACTACGAAATGAGGCGGAATTGGTGTGAGTGACAATGGGTAAACGACACATTTATTTTAAGGTCACCTCGATTTCTACAAGACTGGCAGATTATGGCATTACGACTGCTGTAACAGTGGCTTTCCCGTGACATATACTTGTCAGCTTTTATCCAGAAATTCTATCACCTCCACGGTAAAAGGTGAAGAGAGGAGAGATCCCACCATACGACCTACCCGAAAACTTTCTTCTACCCGGCCTTCACCTTGTTCTTCGTGTGGCTGGTGGGGATTAGCGGTTGCACGGAGCCGTTCTACACCGGCAGTCTGTGTTCCACTTCGGCGTCAGTCATGAAGCCGGTCCGGCTGTATTTTAACGTTTTCTCCTTGTTCTTTCTCTTCGGACCCGGAGCGTCTCAGTCTGACTTGCCCTCTTTTAAGCCGTATACGGGAGCTAGAGTGTCGAACAATTCCAATTTGAATGTATTTCACTGCGAGCAAACGATCGCCGTCGTAGAACTGAAAATGAAGAAGTTTATTGAAAACTGCGAATTCATCGAAGTCGTGTATGTACTCATTGTTAACACAATCTATACAGAATTTCCATTAAAATTGAGAACGACAATGTTTACAACGCCTGCATAGACCTCGTACTACTATTTGCTTGTGTTTATATTTAATTAAGCATTGTCTTCTCAACGGGAAAATCCATCGGCAACACTTACATTTACACTCATTTTGCTGTTTATAAACCCCGCACCCAGAGTTTTTGCCTTCCTCAAACATAAACAAAAGTCAGATTTCAATAATAAAAAAGTTAATAATTTGAAAAGTGTAGAGGATAACCAATAACTATTAGATGGTACCAAACTAGAACGAAAGTTTCTAAATCTTTTTTCTTGCAACGGTCTAAGGAGTGAGAGCTTGCCAAACGAGGAACCGGATCATCTCCTGCATTAATGATATTATTTTCGAAAATACGTTTTAAACAGTGAAATAGATAATATAAAAAAGATTATTAAAAAATTCACAAAACAGAAGGTTCAAAATTTTATTTGGTTAATTTACTTATCTTTCATATTTCTTTATAGTAATATATAGACCGTATTGAAAAAAAAAGAACACGATATTGTACTATAATTTCATAGACGAAGAGATATTTACTCTCTACTGACTCTCTAAAAAACTTCTGCTTGTTCAAAACTCTCTCCTTTCACCTTTTCTTTCTTCGACATGCACTCTTCCACTCTCTTTCTTTCTTCTTCTTCTTCGCCTTTATTTTTTTTGTGCCTTTGTTTCTGATTGCGGAAAAAAGACCTTTGGTATTTGTTGTTTTCCGCGGTGCAACTGAATTATTGTAAATAAATGGTGACTGCTGAGGAGGTGGCAGAAATTATCCACCTATTTTGACTACGATTTTCATTAAACGTATTTGTGCAAAAACAAATCTTGCTTTGTGCAATTAGTCGACCCCTGAACACCGTGGTCCACCAAGCACGCTGCTCCCTTATTGGTTATTAGTATTTGAAAGTTATAGATTAGAAAATAAATATTTTTCATGATGTATGGTAGGTTTATGGTAAAGAATGGTTGTTTTTCTACATTTTCTGGAAAATCAACGTTATTTGTTTAGCATTACTTATTTTGATTTAAAATTTAAAATTTGTACATTAGAAAATAAAAATTTTATGGGCTAATTAAATTCTCTCTCTCTCTCTCTCTCTCTCTCTCTCTCTCTCTCTCTCTCTCT
>CM077108.1:2305729-2317658 GCA_039619505.1 Cimex hemipterus
TCTCTCTCTCTCTCTCTCTCTCTCTCTCTCTCTCTCTCTCTCTCTCTCTCTCTCTGCTTTCTCTCCCTTTCTCTAGATACATATATACATATTGTATGTATAAACGTTTTACTTCTTTATTAAATATCAGATTTTTAGTAATAAGTTTTAGTTATTATTTAGTTATACTGTAGGTGAAAAACTAAGTATTTTTAATGAATATATGAACAACTACATACTGTTGTGTATATATGTATCTAGAGAAACAGAGAGAGAGATTTATAGATAGATAGTTATATGATAGACAGATAGATATACAGATAGATGTAGAATATAGATAGACAGTTCAATCAGTGAATGTAGTTTTAACGCAGGAATAATCCTGATAGCTGAAATTATTGCCAGCTAAATTCCTAATCAACAATTATTATTATTTTTAGTGTGTAAGTATAATTGAAGAAGTCATATTATGAATTTCACTGGTTATTTTTAGATTGACAGATGTAATAGTTGAATTTCATCATTTTCAGCATGTCGTCTAATATAAACGAATATAAATTTATGTTGGTTTTTAACAAGCGTACACTTCGGATGAACATGAGCGGCATTAAAAGGGAAAGGGGTTAAATAAACCTTTCACAAACTCTGAAGCAACGATGGTAGGTAAACTTGCGGCTCGTTACATAATTTAGGAACTTTGTCTATTAAAGGTTCACCGCTTTCATTGCATTTAAATTAGTAATTGAGAGTGATGTTACCTTTATCTGACTGTTTACCCTTAAACGCCTTTATCTCAAGACGTTAAATCCAATTGGGGCCGGGTTCTCGTTCGCGAGATAAAAGTTTTCCGATTCGATTAAGATCTTAAGTGCAGGCGGAATAATTAACAATAATAGGTTGGATTAAGGGAATTAAAATGTTGTTTTTTTTTCTTTACCAATCCAGTTTGTCTTGTTGGGTTAAAAGTTAGGTAGAGTCAAAAATTGTTATTCACTAGTTTTTTAAGATATAAAACCAAACACGTTTTGAATATTTACTCCTTGTAATCGAGTATTTAGCAAAAAAAATATATAAAAGAAAAATTCTGATTATGCTATTTGGGTCGATGGTTGAATGCTGTTTCACGTTGTTCTTCTGTGTTTTATTATACCAGTAATGTCCATTCAGTTGTGTGCGTGACAAAATTGATGTCTAGGAATCTTTGAAAAGATGAATCATTAAGTTTGTTTTTTTAGAAATATTTTAAAGGTAAAACTTAGTTTATGGTGAATATCATTATTTGTTTTATAACAATTTGTATGAAATGAGATGATAATATACTATTTTATACTTATATCATCGTATACGACCAGATTAATAGTATAAATTTACTTCATGTTTGAGAAATATCTGTGTGAACATAGCCGGTCCAAAGAGTGTAAATTGGTGTAACGTTGAAAAATCATGAAAAGCCCATTTAATTAAACTCGATTTTATTAGACCGTACTTCAACTCTTTAACCCCTTGAATCTACTTCATAAAAAAGCTATAAATAAAAAAATTGATTAATGCTAGAAACAAATGTTTTTAAGAGTCGGACGAGTTTTTTCCCGTTTTAAAACGAAATTGAATTTGGTTGAAGTTTCTCATTTCATGCTTACACAAGTATTGGGATCTGATTTTCCCGTAGTCCCATTTCGTTTTTTGTTTTAATTTGTAAATCAGTGAACTTTTTATTGCATTTTTTATTTCTTGATGTCTGATATTTAAACTTTTAACTATTTATTATAACCCCATTATATTTCGAGATCAGATTGATCAAATAACTTTTTTCGATAAACTAACTTTATGTACTTCGCTAACTACTTTATGGATTGTTGGATCAAGGATTGTTGAAATGGAAAATCGAAATAACGATAGCTCAAGGGGTAGAGTAGCGGCGTAATTAGCCGAAGGTCGTGGGCTCGAATCCAGCTCGTCACACTAGCTTTTTTAACTCAACTAATACCTTATTTAAAGATTAATTAATTGAAAATAATTTATTTGGTCCACCGGATAATAAAGCGATAAAGCCGAAGGTCGTGAGTTCGAATCCCTCTCTGTGACAGAAACTTTTTCATTTCAACCTCAACCTGACATAAAAAAGTTAATTAATTGAAGGAGTGAATTAATTGAATTGTGTGCTAATTAATTGTTCGATTAGATGGGAAAATTAATTGAATTTGATCACTAGGCCACTGAGTATAATAGACTTAATAAGAACAACAAACAAGTAGGACTTCACTAACAACCTCGAGGCCACTTCATATGTCGCCCAAAATCGAATCCTGATTACAAGCTGGGAAAATTCGAAAAGTTGTAGTTGTGATGAGGAGTGAAATGTTGTCCGGGTCACGATAGCTCAAGTGGTAGAGCAGCGGTGTATTAGCCGAACGTCCTGGGTTCGAATCCCGCTCTTGACACTAGCTTTTTCATTTCAACCAATGCCTTACATAAAGATTAATTAATTGATAGAATTTATCATAACTCTAATTTTCTTTTAAACTCACTTCCGAATAATTTTTCATTTTAATTTCCCCCTAACCTAACAATTATTACAACATTGACATTAACATTGAATAACGGGTATAAAAATGCTTTAGTGGTTTTTAATTACCGTAAAATAACGGTAGTAACCATTTCTACAATCTAAAAGTATAAAAATTCTTTCTAATATTTTTTAATGGTTGTGTGCTATAAGTTTTTAATTACAAATAAACACAATTTGTCTTGTTGTAATTTCATCATATTCATGAAATTAGAACCAAAGAAAGATGGGTAACAAGCAGAACATCGGTACAGGCACTTACGATTTTATTCTTCTAAAAATTAAAGCAATTTTTATTTAAAAAAAAAAAATATATATATATATATTTAAAGTTTTTAAGTTTGAACCTTGAGAAATTGAGAATTTAATAGATAGATTAAAGAAGTATGTTTTGCAATAACATAATTTGTTCAAAACTGTGGTGATCGTTGTTTTTGAATGAATCACAAAATCAACTTTCTTTAGTATTTTTTCCCCTAAGTAGATGATCCACGTTTCAAAATTTCCAATGAGGCATAAACGTAACGATTTTTTTCAAACGTCATTCGTGAAACGTTAGCGATTATTTAAACGAGTAAAAAAACCCGTACTCTGTTGGAATTAACATGCAAATGCCGGATCTATCAAAATTATAATCATCAGATAACTGACACGAGAAGATTTTTTTTTTTCTAAATAAAACTCGGTTCGATTAAAACTGTTAAAAAACGTTTTGACACATATTTGTATACAAAAGTTTTGAAAAATATCAAGGGGGGAAAGGTTGAGCTGTTACAACCAGTTCTTCAGGAAAGACATTTTAAAGCCAAGGTTAATCGTAACGTTTATTTATTTTTTTTATAACTGATTAAGTAGTGTTTGTGTGGATGAAGGATTTAACTCCACAAAAAAAAAAAAAATTCATTCAGTTTTCCCAGATTTCTGCCGCGTTATTCAGCTTGTTTTTCTACAAACGGAATCAATATTGCAAAATAGTGAGAAATAATTACAGCGAAATTCTTATTAATAAAATCGTAACTTCCATCCGCTCCGAAAACCAATGCCTCTTATAAAAATTAATTATTATAATTATTAATGGATTTAATAAGTAAAATGAGGTATATCTTCGATAAAGCTCTCCGTGGCACAATAGCTTTTTCATTTCAACCATTACCTTGCATAAAGATTAATTAATTGAAAGAAGTTTTTTAGCCAATCGAACAAAGAAATATAATGGAATTAGATTAAAGCTGACGAAGTTACTCACTGAGCTCGACACAAAGCTGAAAATGCATTTGAGTAACATCAAACTCGCGGGAATAGACGGACCAATAAGTGATCCAATTCAATAATGGATTTTATTTGGAAAAAAAACCTATACGAATTACTTGAGAGCCAGATTCAAAATTGAACTGTCAAGCAACGTAAATAACAACCCAGTTTAGGATGTTACTTAGTTGGTGTAATATCAAAAACCCTTGTGACTATTCGATTAGGTAAATGTACTTATTTGCGTGAGTGTAAGTGTGTACGAACACGGTCTGTGTAGAATATCGAATACCCACAGATCAGCCGGGTCAAAGGGTTAATTTATAATAGTGAATATGAATGTATTTATTGTCGTGAATGAAGTAAGAGCGTAAGTTTACGTTTCACCAATTTTACCATAGTTGAGTAGTCTAAGCAGTATATCGAGAACCCTTGAGTTAACTAATCTTAAATTAAGTAATGTGTATTTCAATTAACTTATTCAGATATCGTGAGATGCGGTCTAGTGTGATGTAGGTATCAGAAAAACATTTTCTTTATCGTGCCAACGTTTCGATCTTTTATTGATATCATCTTCAGGGCCTGGGATTTACAAACATAGTTTACATTTACAAAATACATATAGAATTAGGAAAAGTGAATTTATACAATGCAAAGTATTTTCTAAATGTAAACTATATAATCCCAGACCCTGAAGATGATCTCAATAAAAGATCGCAACGTTGGAACGATAAAGAAAATGTTTTTCTGAGTCCTACATCACACCAGACCGCATCTCACGATATCTGAATAATTATTAATTAAGGGGGGGGCGGTAGCCGAGTGGTTAAGGCGTCAGACTCTCGGCTAGTAGACCCCGCGGTCGTGGGTTCGATCCCCTCCATCGCCTCTGGAATTTTTCTGATACCTACTCCACACCAGACCGAATCTCACGATATCTGAATAAGTATCCATTAACGGTCTAAATCTCTACACATTTTTTGGCATTTTAATCACGTATGTACGGACTGAACCTCAAAGATAGTGGTTATAGACAAAAAGTGAAGAGCTCTGCCGTCTAGCCGGCCTGAAAATAAAATCCTCTCAAATATACCCATATTTTCATCGGTATCGCGGTTCTTAGCTACATCTATATATTTTATGTTTTATTATTATTTGTATAAGATGTTATGAATACTTAGACTACAAAGCATTCTGCGCTTTAGACTTATTAGAGAATTTTAATGTTTTACTGGTTCACATAGATGGCAATAAAATTGAGCATAGATTGTTGTAAATTTATGTATTATTGCCAGTGATGAATTTACTTGTCTGTTTTTCGAATAAATTGTGATGGTTTAGGCACATTTGTTTTTCTATTCTCACAGATAATATATTTTCTTTTACAACCATCCCTTTTAGTAACTCTCCCATAATTTTTAGTCCCTCTATTGGTTTTTCGAATAAGCAACATGAATGAAGCTTTTTATTTCATGATTAATCATTAAATTTACTCAAACGTGTATTATCTTAACCAACGCGTCGTCACAGCGGGAAATTTGGTATATTTCGATAAATTAGTGTATGGATTGTGCACGACTATGCACGATGGATAACCTGGCAGGAATTGATTGAAACGTACTAAATCGATAGGAATAACACTACTCCCTATCAATTATACCTGGAACAATATAATCAATCATTTACAGACACAATCATAGTGCACGTGATGACCAGAAGGCTGAATCACTGCCAGTTACAAAGCAATTCACAACTAATAACAAATTCACTGATGTTATTAATGTATTTTCTCATTTAATGATAATGTACATTTAATTCGTCACACCAGGAAATTTTGTACAATAAATGGTCAATAAATTAGTGAAATTGAAGGTATTCATACAGAAAAAATATACTTTTTCGTATAATTTTCACTATTTGATTCTAGTTTTCTTACGTTTCGTTCATTAATATTTCATTAAAATTAAATTACATTAATATAATTTTAATAATGATTTATTTGTACAGCACATATCAAAATATATTTCAAAAATCAAAAAACTCCCGGTTACATCTCTGATTTTCAGGTCTACACTTCATCTGCCTATAAAAATGTCTGGGTGCTAGACCATATCCAAAGATCTTTGTGGTTAGTGAAATAGTAAAGAGTTTTGTCCATTTGTCTAATACCATGTCGTAGGAAGGTTAGACTTAGTGTATTTTATGCGCTGGGTTTAGTGGAAACCGTTCGACTCGGTATTTTCAAAGTTGTGATGGAATTCGAATTGATATTTTTTTTAATCCCCTAGGATTAATTTTTCTCCAAGTGAAACAAACGCTTTTAATTTACGAAAAAAAAGTTTTACACCAATCAAACCGAAACTTTAAAAAGTTCGAGTCACGTCTTGAAAGTAAGGCACGCTTCAATTTCAGTTAAGATCTTGTTTTTACAATTTTCCCTGCTTCATTTCTAGAAATCTGTTGGGAATTTATATTGTATTTCACTGATTTCACGTGATCCGTGTCTTTAGGACAATTCTCAATTACTTTGCATACTACCCTGAGTCGTAGCGATCAAAAGTAATTGAGCTATTATTATGATTTTTCCTCTTTGAAGGTGGGATAATAGATAATCTTAAGAAAATACGACCTATTATTCCACCTTCAAGAAGGAAACATCGTAAGATTAACTGTTGAGGTCGAAATCATCGTAATTCAGCTCTGTTAGGAACTTCCACTTCCTTTCCTTTTTTTCGCAATAACGCGAATTGTTCATTGTTTCGTACCGGAATATAACAAACCATTTTTGTAAACATAAATATAACATTAAAGTACTGTGCATGTTTGTCAGCAGGTTGCTCAATCCTGTCAAGGCCTCCAGGAAATCCTAAACGTTGCAACAATTATTTGTAAATATTACGCAAATCATTCTTAAATTGAGCTCTAAAAAATCAAAAAATAAAATCTACCGCAGTAAAAATGTTACTATAATTTTCGAACATTTTATCAAAGCCGTTGTTTATGGTGTATTGACCAAATTATTTCTTGTTAGAATTAATTGATAAACTCTTTTTATGTAAGGTTTTAGTTGAAATGAAAAAGTGATTGTTACCAATGGGATTCGAACCCACGACGAAGGTAGGTTGAGGCTTTAACCATGTCATGATAGCTCATGTGGTTAGAGGAGCAGCCAAACCATTAACATCTTCATTTCATTCAAACCTTATATAAGAAGATTTTTTTCAAAGGTTTAATCCCAATCATTTATTTATCGTACGGGCCCGAAACTCTGGCCAAAATTATATTACTTTTATTTGGATCTATTTTTATACTCTGAATGATCAATTTTAAGGTGGCAATGAGTAAAAAAACTAACAACTGTTAAAAATTTTACAAACTTTTAAAACTAAAATAAAAAGTACATAATTTAATAAAATATTTTTATCCTACCGACGTATTGCTTCAAAAATGAACAGACTAATTGAAATGAAATACTTTAAAATAACAACTATCGTGCTTTATATTCAACACACAAGAAATTGTACAAAAGGCAAGGAGAGCTGGTTAATCCGAATTGTAGTAAAATAAGGTGACCATTGTGGAAGTTTAATTTAAATTATGAACTAGGAGAAGATATTATTTATGACAACTGAGTTAAATTCAAATTATCTTAAAAGACTACAAACTGAATATACTATTTTGACATAAAGAAATTCTAATAAATAGACAACGAAAAGCGCTTATTTGCTTAGTATCGCTATTTAAATCAGGCCCATTAATTAATTATCCTTGTATTCATTTCGTAAGTTGTTTGTGTTTACAAAATTATGGCAATTACCCTAATAGTAAGATAAATATTTCTCTAAGATCTTCTTTACTTACGTATATTTTACCTGCGTGTCTTTTTTTAGTCTCTTTTGTAAATGAAAAAAAAAATCATTCCTACGGATAGATACTTACAGAAACGTTTCCTCTGGTAATGAGACGTAAACAAATGCACGTAATTTTCAAAGATCATAAAATAAAAGTTTAATTGCTAAAAATTTGTTTTTTTCAGTTGTGGTTTATCTTACAATTATTTACTGTTGCAATTCGCCCAATTTTCGATTGTTTATTCAATGTGGACTAAAAAAATTCGCAGTTAAAGTGTAACTTTCAAATATACAATACATAAATAAAAGTAATATTACAATTTCATTAACTTTTACATTATTTTTCTTTATAGTGTAATAGGATTTCCTTTAAATTTTATATTTTAATTTTAAATGGGTTAAAACTATAAAAATACATAAATAAAATAAATCAAAAAGTAAAAACGATTCTGAAATGTATAGTACTAGCAGGCAACTGAAATAACCATTTATATACTTTAAAAAATAAACTTACAAAATAAATACGCTTAGATCTAAAATTGATAATTGTTCGAAATATCCAACTTCTTGAAGAATGCTACTAATAATCTTTTAGGGGGCGTCGGTGGCCACAAGGTTCCGTCTTTGACACGGCGCTCATCTCTGTAAGGTAAAGGTCCGGGGTTCGAATCCAACGGCCCTGCATTCGAACCCGATATACTTACAAATGGGCTTTTTTTCAAAAACACCGGTACCCTGAGGGTTTATATGACCTGTGCCTGTGTCTGCTGTTGCGAACCCTCGTAAAATAAAAAAGAAAAAGTAATAAAAAAATAATCATTTAATTTTTGAAGATTTTTTTTAAATTCACATCAGTGAAACAAGTTTTACTGTAAGATGAACTCGTTGTAAGATGCCAAAGACTTGATGGAATGGAAATGTGATATAACCAGAACCTAATACAATTGAGATTCAGTCTTAGAACATTAAGATCATTTAGTACAATTAGACATGAAGGATAACCTCCTCAAGTGTTGACGTCTGTTCAAGGAACACCCTTTGTAATTAGATTAAATGAAGTATCATTGTGTAAACAGGGTTTTCTACAATTAAAGTTAATAACGGTACAATTAAGGTTTAAACACAAAATAATTTTACGAGATGCGTTAATTAGTTTCGAAACGTTATGACAGATTAAACCCCTAGGAATATCGAGTGCTCTGGAGTGAATGTATTACGTATGGAAAGTAAAATTAGTTGTTAGCAAGAATTCAATTAATTATGGTTTTTAGTTCAGATAAAAAGTCAGTGCTACGAACGGGATTCGAACCCACGATTTTCGGCTGGATTACGCCGCTCCTCTATCACTTGAACTATCGTGACTTCGATCAATCCGAACACTAACTTCCCATCTCAACACCCTCAAATTTCCCCTCCTTATCTCAACTTTTTTATCTCAACAAAAAACCTTAATTAATTGAACGATATTAATTGATCAAACGGACCACGAAAACTAGTGAATTAGCGAGAATGGGCGACCTCGCACCGAGGAATAGGACGTGTCCAGACTTTTTGTTTTGCTGTGGTGTACGTATGTTTTGTATTATTTATAAATATTCTAAAGTTGCTATCCTGAGGTAGAGACAAGCATTTTATTTCGGAGACTTGTATTTTATTTTATTTTTCGTTTCAATTTTAATCGTGTGTATATATTTTGTTGATTTATGTTTAGAATAAGGTTTTTCACCATAAAAAATGGGAGACCAGCATTTTATGATATCAACTTAGATTTTATACAAAATCAAAGAGCCAGATTGAGGCACTGTCGGCAAAAAAATACGCATGAAAGTCTAGAATTATAAAAACCAAATCGTTTATCTTGATCTGCGTACGCTAGCTGTTAGCATATATCAGATGCGTTTCTGTATTACGCCATCTTAAGTGTTAGAGCTGTATGATTTCTATGACATCAAGGAGCTTTTGTAAGATTTTAGTCCTTTTAATTGGTACAGTATTTTGAATTATAATCGGTAACGTCAAAATGACAATTTTTGTTTAGAAATAATTACATATTTCTAATTTTATTTGATCGGTTATGTCTTTTTACTTTGATATTAACGTATTTCCTTAATGATTTCATTAATTTGGGGTTTTTTGTTATTTTATATTTATAAATGAATATGTTGATATATATAAAAATAGATATTTTTTTGTATTTAAGCTCTGTTGAGTTAAATTTTTCAAGTAATAGCAAGTTTTCAATAAGTATTTTTAAATTAAGTTCAAAAATCATAGGGGGCGTTGTTTTTCGTCAAAAAAGTAAAACGATTTTACAACAAAAAGAAAACCTTTGTAAAAACTGTTTACACGGAATTTGTCACCGTCTTAAACGGTGGGCAAAAGGAAGAAATAAATCGATACGTTAAATTTCATTCCAGGTCAGTAGGCTTGTGTAATATATCCTGCCCAACAAGTAAGAATGTCAAGCCATTTTTACGAAATCCTGGCAACCAGTATGGGCTGGAGGAGAAACGAGACGAAAGAGGCAAGAACTATCCAATGCTTCACTTTAAAAGAAAAATAAGAAAGTCGCAACCACCGGACATACGAATATTTCACCTGTCGGCTTATAAAAATATCTTAAATTAATAAACTTACAATATTTTCTTTTAGGCGAGTCCTTATAACAATTCTTTAATCAAAAAACAAAACTTAAATGGTATAATTTTGAAAAATAACAATCGTTAAGAACATTTCTGTAAATCAATTTCACGGGAAAATCATTTAGTGATAGATTAAAATTTAACTAAAATTTATTACCTGGTTTTACTCTTAATGCGTTATTAAAACCAAACTAGGTAATAAATCTATAAAGAGTGGAGCTGAATTTCCCTTAAAGCATCGTACTTAAATATTTTTTTATTAAAAACTAAGAATCTTGTTTTCATTAAAATGTTGTAATTAATAAAATGATAAAAATACATACATAGGTGTAAATAATCACCAAAATGCAAGCGTCCAGTTTTTTGGATTATCTACAGGGTGTTCGGCTACTCGTGTTACAAGCTTTGCCAGTACATTCTATATTCAAAAAGGAACCGAAAAGTCCGAATTAATTATGGTCCAAATCAACTCAAAACTCAAAAACTAAAAGGTTTTGGACAAATCCGTTTATACCATTGAGAACTAGGTTAAATTTCCGATAAGATGATATGGATACCAAACTTATAAATATTCGGGAAATAAGCGTTTTAGTAGCGAGAAGTTTGAAAAATAATTTTTTGTTTAATGTTGACAAAGGTTCTATGGTGATTCTAAACTACTTTTCCGAAACTGAGAAACCAGAAAATCATAGAATAGGTACTCCGTTTAATATCCTTTTTCGTGCTGCAATTGCTTTTTAATTATTTTTGTCGAAAATGAAGAAATCTACTATGGAAAAGATAAAACCGTGATTGAAGAATTGGTCAGGTGGATAGATTAATAATAATAATAAAAAACGTAAGGAAATTTTGAGTGAATTTATTGAACGTTTTTGAAATGCTTTCCACCCTCCGCAATACATTTTCCACGCGCTGCCTTCGCATTGAACGTACGTAAGGTGTACACCAGCGTATTCTTCATCAGAAAACATAGTTAACAAGATATCACAAAGATAAGTAAAAACGTTTTGAATCTTAAAACCTTTTTTATTCCGAAGAATAATAATATATTTGGGGGCGTAGGTGGCCGCAACGGTTTAAAAATTGACACAGCGCTCATCACTTTAAGGTAAAGGTCCCGGATTCGAATCTAGCAGTCGAACCAGACATACTTACAAATGGGCATTATTTCACAAAAATCAACGGCACTCCGAGGTTTGATATAACGTCTGGTGTTACTAACCCTCGTAAAAAAATAATAATACAATAATTCTTTAATCAAGTTTGCGGTCGTGTTGGTAAATAAGTACACACTTGCACAATTTCGGTGTTTCGAATCCAAATTTGAAAAAACGTTTCATAAATTCATTCAAAGTCTGGTTAAGAATTTTTTTTAAATTTTCCACTTTACTAATCCGCCGGCCACAGTTTTTGCCTTTCTTCCATCGATTTCTTTATCTGTCAAAAAATAATTAATAATTAATAAAGCACTTAGAACATTGAAATGGGTTTTAAGTTGAGTACATTTTCTGAATTTTGCAGGTCTGTAGCTTTGTAAATAGTAGTTTAGAATCACCATCGTACGAAAAAAATCTATTTTCCTTTTACAAACTCAATTACATTTTACAACTATATATATATATATTCTTATACACATCCTCATC
>CM077108.1:2327658-2345299 GCA_039619505.1 Cimex hemipterus
CCAGACTTGGTTAATGTTTCTAGCCGTTTGGGCTCCGCTTCGGCCGAGTTTAAACTCGTAAAAGAAAATCGTACGAAATTCTCGCTTTGACATTATAAGGATGACTGAATTATTTCCAAGTAGCGGAATGCTACAGAGGTAAACAAACAATATCATTTGGAAGAGGATTAATAAGTGTTGACATTCATACAAATGAGTAATCCTGTAAACGTAAACAGAATATTTTATATAGATTTTTTTTAATGAAAACTTAAAATCCTGCATTATTTTCCGGACAACCCAATGTAAATAGTAAGTAGAAGTAATTTGGTACTGTATATAATATAATATATAATATATATATATAATTATATAACCATAAGACGGAAAATTATGTATAAATTGGATATTATTGTATTATTATGGATTGTATTATTAGCCAGATTGATTCTCGAGGTATATCAAACTCTCGGTCACAATTTAATGAGATATGTGTTGTTTGACTATATTTATAGCCTTAAAAGAAGAGAAATTCGTATTTATTACAACGGTTATGTAGTAATTTATTAAAGTGGGGGTCATAAAAAAGAAGTCTAGAATGTGGATGTAATTTATTAGCGTAAATGAAGGGACTTTCATCACCACCCACTTGAGCAATATCGAGTACTTCGGGCCAGTGAGAAATCCAGTGTGGGAATATAATTTATTAATCTGTAGTATTTACTTACCGTTAATTAATGATTATTTAGAGATAGTGTTATGCAGTCTAGTGTGATGGAGGATTAGAAAAACATTTTTTTTATTGTGACGTTTCGATATTCGTTTAGATCATCTTCAGGACTTAAAACGTGTTTTTTCTGTGTAGATGTGTCAAGGTTGTGTGTCGTGTGTGCCATGAAACATGCATACAGAAAACACACACTTTGTGTTCTGAAGGTGATCTAAATAAAACTCGTAACGTGATACGATAATGAAAATGTGTTTCTAAACCTGCATCACACCAAACCGCATCTCACGATCTTTAAATAATCAGTAATTAACGGTCTGTTAATATTACGCAATATGATGCTATTTATAATGTTAAATTAATAAAGCCGGTACATCCCAAATCCATCCTAGAAACCAATCCAGGTACATTTTCATCTCATTAAATAATGGTGGAAAATGAACTGAACGAGGACAAAACCACCCGATTTACGTTCACTTAAAATAAATAGTCTAGGCCTGAAAGTTAACTATAAACCTATGAACTCCTGACACCTATCGAGTTTATTTTCATCTTAACTATTTAAATAGTTTTTATTGTAATTAGACAGTCGACTGACGTGAAAGATTCATACAAGACTCAAGCAACATGAACCGAACAAATCTTTTCCTACATGGATCCTCAACCAAACAAAGAGGGAAAGTAGGTAGCTCCCTGTTGCTGCTGATGTACTCATATGTTCACTTATGTACCAGTCTTTGAAAAACTAAAGGTCTTCCTGAAAAGATTTTGTGCTAGAAGTTTTAGTTTTCGCCATCTAAATCATGATAATAGACCGCTAATAGAGAGACTGCTATGCGCGGCATTTTAGGTGGCCATGATCATCTTCCTTTTAAGTAAAAGGGTTGGGAAAATGAAAAACCTAATAGATACCGCATATCTAAAGTGGTCGAAGTAAAGTTTTGTACAAAGTTAGTTGATTTTTGAAGGTCGAAATAGATTTCGGTCTGAAAAGTCTCTGCAATTGTTCAAGTCTTCTTTTAAGTTGTCCTCTCTTTTGTCTTCTTTAAGGATATCTGCTGTCTGGATATAGACCTAAGTATCTGACTTGCGTGAAAGTCGGTAGCTCCTTGTTGCTGATGTACTCATATGTTCATTTGTGTACCAATCTTTGAAATACTAAAGGTCTTCCTAAATAGATTTCGGGCTAGAAGATAAAATCAACTCGTAGATGGTAACGATGTTATTGAATTGTACAGGAATGTCAGCTTTACAAATGGTAAACAGTATGGGATCATGAATGCTTCCTTGTAGGATGCCGGAAACATCGGTCAGTTAATGGGATTCCAGGATATGTCAATAGGGAAAGGGTAGAAAGTGAAGCCTCGGTGTCTATTAAAACACTGGTCCGCATCCAGTTATGCGCAGAACTTTTTGATCTCCAGGGCCAACGAAACCATGCTTGATCCGTGATGATGTTTACTAATGTATTGTACTTTAATTAAGAAAAATTGTGCAGATTTGTACGGTTGGTTGTAAATTATTTTTGACAGAATGTCATATTTTTTATTAAGATTGAATTAAATTATATACTCACTCGAGTAAAATACCTGCTATCGAGCATCAACGTCCCCGTTACAATTATGTATTAAATTACAACGCCGGCCATTAAAATGTTCCGAAATGGGCAAAAAATCAGAACAGATTATACGGATTTTTACCTGTTCTGATATTGTTTTCGGTTTTAATAAATCAAGGAGGTAAAGGGCGTATATTACGAATATTCGTCACAGAGGACGACATCATTTCCGATGTGAAATTTAATAAAGAGTGAGCCGAGAAAGTTCTTGCTTCGCGTGAGTGTCGGACCCTGAGAGCGATAACGGGCTACTGGGCAACAGCTGTACGTCCTTGGCCTCGTAAACGGCGATGTTGCTGAAGCAACATCCTTCGCGCAATTTCTTTAACACCTCTCATAAAATAATAAAATAATAATTAAAAAAACACAAATTGTAAAGAATAAAAGTCAGACTCGGTAGAAAATATATGTGGCTGTATTTTTAATGGGTTCATAATGGATGATTTTAGGCAGTAGGGCATCCTGGTACCTTCAAGGTTCACAAGATATTAGCAGGAACAGGTTTTTGTAAATTATTGACTATCCTGGTACCTCCAGTTCCACCTAACAAAATGATTTTATTGTTTCTTAAGCAACATTGTACCTAATTATCTCGATTCTCTGCATTCTTTATAAAAAATACTTCGGAATGAAAGATTACAATTAATAATATTTTTACTTTAGCTCGCTTCTCAACGAATATTACAAAAAGATGGTTTATTGGTTATTTATAATTCAAAGTATGTATTAAGTTAGTAACAAACATAAGATACTCACTGTAGAATTCAAAGCCATCCCCAGTTGGTTCGAGGTTAGATAAACTAGTTTACTAAGAAAAGGGTTTGCTTATTCGGAAAACTAATTAACGGGGTTTTTCATGTGCGGACTTGAAAGTTGAAGTTGTTCCCTTCCCTGGATTAGAAACGTCTCGGAAAGTTTTCCACCGGAAGTTTTAGTTAGGGCCGGTGAAGCGACAGTTAAAAGCACTTGGGCCCTCATTTGCCAGGGGGAAGCCGGCCTATTTAGCACCTAGCAGATTTCCGTGACGTTTCAATTTTCGGCCAATTAACCGACAGGGAGAAAAGCCTCTGTTATGTGCATACGGATTTTAACAGAGCTGACCTCGATTTAATGATGTCCCCTTTTGAAAGGGGCTGAAAGAAAGTATTCCTTTTCGGTTATTATAGACCTTTATTCTGACTGTACGACCACTTTTTTTTCCAAAAGCCATACAGACATCAAAGCTCCTTATTAATAAATCCATCTGTAAAAGATCCCTTCAAATTGAAAAAAAGAATCGAATTTTAATGTAATATAGACTTTTCGTTTACTTTCTGCGTCCTGGGCCATCGACTGAGAGACTGATGTATAATAAATGATTAAAGACCTTCTAAGTAATTATTTATTCTTAAAAGTAATTCTTTCTCAAATTGACATTAAAATAGGTGTTGTAGTAGGAAAGGGCATAAAAATAACGAACAAAAACAATCGTCGTAAAATATTTAATTTCACTTCGATCAGCATTTTCAGACATCAAGCATACCATGATAATATGTTGTTTAATTGATAGACGGATAAGGAAAACAGAAAATAACCCTTATTTTTCAATGACCAAGTTGCGCGCTGCCCTTGAAATCTGTGCCTTTCAAAACTGCTGAAATTAGTATTTGAGTGCAAATTGCCAGATGAGCCTGATCATTTCTTTAATTTTTTGGACAACCTCCTCTCAGTTGGAGTACACAAACGGTTTAAAGTGTACAGTTTTTCGCGTCTCAAATCTGTCGGCAAAATTATCGGGAGAAAATGGGAAAATTTAATTGTTTTCAGCAAAGAAGATTATAAGTTTAGATAAAGTATATCTAAAGTTATTAAATTTGTACAAACAAATCTGCAAATTCTAGGAAGTAAACCAGTTTGATCATTTTATTATTTTACAGCTATACTTAATCTGTTTGTTTCATTTTGTCTTTGTACAAAAGATTTAACACTTAGTTTAAATATATATAAAATACGACATTTATGTATAAAATTAGACATCTATGCGGAGTCTGCCAAAATACCACTATATCCATACTAAGTAAATTGTAATAAATTAACAGCGATTTTTCATATTCGTATCAACATTGCTAGTAAAATAAATTTTTATATAGTGTTTCTTTTTGTGAAAATTAGTTATGTACGTAATTTAAAAAAAAACTAAAATAATAGTATAACATATATATATAATATATGATTATATATAAAAAGTAAATTTTGCCCGAAATTGCCCTGATCTTCCTCCATGTATGCGAGGATTCCATACGTGGTGTTAAATTGGAAATTAAATATTTCAGAGACTTTTATTTGGCTTCCTTTATTACTCTTCTTTCTTTAGCTCTGGATTTACGAAAGTTTGACAAATTTTCATCAGTGGGAAACCTCCTCAGCCGTCTTAGGGCCATTGTTTGCCCTACAGACAAGTTCGCGTTCCCTATTCCACCAGGGAACCCAGTTATTTAATTATCATTATTAGGCGTTTTAACGGCTAAGGTCATTTCACGCCTTAGCATCTAAACCTATCTATGTTAGGTTAGCTATATCTCTTCTGAGTGTATAAAGCTCTGATTCCAAACATTCACTCTTAAACTAATTTTTACTTTTGCATTCCAAGCTTTAATTTATCCTCTTAAATTTCTTAATATGGAAGGGCAAATGTATGCAAAATTCCCATTTGATTGGGAAAAAAATCAGGTAATTTTCATGTTTTACGTTGAAGCTGGTAAAAATACAAAGTATCAGACATAATAATGGCAAATACCGAAACTTATGTGACAGGCCAGATCGATAACGCCCAATTTATAAATTTTCTTTAAATGAAACTCAATTTAAGTCTACTTTTATGGAGCCCACGTAAAACATAGAAACTATGCAAAGAACATTTTTACAACTTACATTTTAAAACAGACTAGTCCAAATTTAAATAACAAAATATATTCAAATATTTGAAATTAGAGTTTGTTTGCCTGCTACTCAAAAGGCAAGCTTAAAAGAACGGTCTTTTAACAGACTGAAAAGCGGGAAATTTTCATATTGTACGCTGATGCTTTTACAAAACTAAAGAATACGACGTTGATGCTGAAACACGTCCGCAGACGTCCGTCAACCAATACGAACAAGAAAGGCGACCAAAATAAATCGTAACGTAAATAAGGGGTAATATCTAATCTGAAAGGTATTTAAAAAAAAATTAACGCCGCATAAAATTGCATAAGGACGAATGAAAAGCATTAAAAGCAGGGAGGAAAGCGTCGGCCACAACATCACAGAGGAAAACAATAAACAGAAAACACACCGAACCAACGAAAAAAGGTCACGTTGATTTAAAAAGGAAAAACCACATCCGTAATAACCAATTCAACAACAAAAAGCAAAAAGACTGAGGGAGGGCTATCACCAAATGGAAAACATATAAAATCCGAGTGGCGAGCGTTTGAGAGAAAACTCTTTAAATCCGCTATCCTTTTCTCCAGAAAGTTAAAAATTGCTTAACAAGACTTTGAATCAATGAAAACAGGACTGGGATCTTCTCTAATCCCATGCCAAATTAACCGAGGCCATTCATATGGTTTTTCTAAGTTCGTTATTTGTTTAATATTTAACGGTTTTTTCTAACTTTCCCAATTGATTATGATGTTATTCATCTTTTCATTCAATATTTCAATTCAAATGAGTTACTCATTAAAATAGAGTAAGCGTACAGGAATGTCCGACAAATTGATAAAATGATCAAAATTTACACACGCCCGGGTGATTCATGGTGTTAAACACAATAACAGAACGCTTTGTATATTTTATCAACTGAAATTACATTTGAAAAAAAATCATTATTAGTCATTAGGAAAACCCCTGTTCTGGAATCCACATTGCCTTCTAATTTCTCCAAGTATCTTGGAAAGATGCCATTCCTAAGGAAAGCCCGTTGTTTTCCGCGCTTTAATTATTAGGTTGACTGCTAAAAGAGGTGAATATTTCCTTGTTAAATATTTGCTGTACGTAACAAAAACAAGGTGTGATGAGATCAATTTGTTTGTTCATAGCAAAAAGGGGGAAAATAGCTATTGCCTCTCGTTTGATAAACGGTCTGTATTTACATCCGTTCGTTATTGTTGGTAAACGGATATAGAAATTATTTGTTTATTTGAATACAAGAAATATTATGCAAGAGAGCAATTGTACGGTCAATTAAAAGGTCGTAGCCCTTGTTTGTAGGTTTCTCACGACAAATTAATTTGAAAGATCTCAGTCTAAAGTAAGCCTTTTTAGACGTTAGGATGGATTAAATGTTATCAAGGTTTTCAACCAAAAAGTAATATTCAAGGCTAAATAAAATCGTTTCAATAATTAATCTCTAAATAAAGTATTGGTTGATATAAAAAAAGGCAGTGCCACGAGCGGGATTCGAACCCAAAACTTCGGCTAAATACGCCACTTCTCTACCACATGAGCTTTTGAAAGGTGGCAAAAAAGAGGGAAATTTCAAAAGGTGGATTAAGATGGGAGTTGATGTCCGAGTATATATTATTAGGTTGACTGCTAAAAGAGGTGAATATTTCCTTGTTAAATATATATAGGTCGAAGTATTTTTTTTTCGATTGTTTATAAAGTTAGACGATTTTTGACGGTCGAAATAGATTTCGGTCTGAAAATTCTCTGCAGTTGTTCAAGTCTTCTTTTTAAGTTGTCCTCTCTTTTGTCTTCTTTAAGGATATCTGCTGTCTGAATATAGACCTAAGTATCTGACTTGCGTGAAAGTCGGTAGCTCCTTGTTGCTGATGTACTCATATGTTCATTTTTGCTTCAGTCTTTGAAAAACTAAAGCTCTTCCTGAATAGAGTTCGGGCTAGAAGACAAAATCACACGCGTAGGTGGTAATTATTGCTTTGGGATGAATAGGAAAGTCAGGTGTATAATTAGCTCTCTTATGCGAGGCCGACTACTATCAGCCTGATGTATGAGCAATCTTTCCGCACCTCACTTTTAAGCAGTGTCCGTTGAATAGGATTCCAGGATATGGCAATAAGGAGTGGGTAAGAAGCGTTAAATTTTAATAATGATCTGGGTACCGGACCATTTCAAATACGGTTAGTATATTGTTGTAAAAATATGTGAGTTGGATGATGGCCTTTTTGGTAATTCACGGAGAATTCGAGAAGTGGTGAGTCGGAGTTTTGGTTTTCGCCATGTGAGTCAAGATAAAGTTAACCTCTAATGGAGATGCTGCTTTGCACACCATGTTAAGTAGTCATGAACATGTTCATTTTAAGTAAAAGGGTTGGGAAAATTGAAGCTTACTCACAGATGGTTGTTTTCAACAATGCAGATTTCAAACTTACAGCTCATCATCGGGTTGAAGGATTTAGAACCGCGTCTCTCGACATGAATTGCAAGATTGCATGAGTACAAGAGAACTCTTACAAGTTGTAAATCCACAGCCCGGACGAACTGTAAATTCTAACTTTTCAACAAAATATTAAGCAACATACACCCACACTTTTATCTTTTCTGTAGTGTCGGGATAGTAAGTCACGGGCAAAAGTGCAGGCTTTGTTCAGATCGATCACGGCCCATGACCAGTCGTCTCGGCGGTGGACTCATGACAGAATGTGGTGTTTTTGGATTACTCTCGTGGCTAACCACAAGGATCTGTCGAAGGATGTTAAGCTTGATGGGTAGGAATTGAAGGTCTTGTTGATGGATTTGTAATTATTTGTTGTCCAAGTCGGGATAATCTTTGGCGTCGTGGTCGGATGCCTTGAACCATGAGGCTCTGTTTTGGTGTTTAAAGGATAGAAGGTTCACAATGTGTGATAGAAAAGGTTGAGATTATGCTTGCTTTGTAGCAACGGTAAAGATGTTCATGGCCTTGTCGAGTTCTTCCACGGTTTAAAAGAAACATTGATGTCATTAGTTTACGACATGTATACGAAAACCGTACCAATCTATATTCTACCGTATTAATATTAAGGTTTCTGGATTTTGTTTTAGTATTTGACATAGGAATGATGTTAGGTGGATAGGAATGAGGTCTAAGGTAAAGAATGAATATTAAAGAAAACAACCAGTGTTTTTAAAATAAAGAAAACGATCATTATACACGTTGGCGAAGATGATTTAATCGATTCTAAATAAACAGTTTTTCAAAGGACTTTTATTGGTTTTATCTTTTGAATTTTTTCTGTTAAGAGATAAATTAATTTTTTTGTTTAAATGTTTCATTACCAAAAATCGCAGAATTTCTTTATAAGGACATCTAGTCTCGGCCGTTAATATTCGTATCTTTGACCAATTTATCAAACTTTTCATGTAATATTTTGGCTGTGACCCAAATAAGTTTTATATTCTTGCGTCCCTGGTTTAATTTATGTATCTTTGTCATAATTTCCAAAAACCGTAAGGTTTGTACAAACAGTTTTCTCCTTTTTTTTCTCCCTTTCTCTACTCACACTTCCAAGACCAGCCAGTTAAGTAAATGACAGTGACATAACCTGAGCAAAGGATTTTCCATCACGGCTTGCTCACTAGTTCGGGTCGTAGAATGCACATACAACATGTATTACATTTTTGACCCCATCCGTGAAGTTATAAGGTTAAAGATTATATGATCAATTAACATCGATCGTAACTGGTCTTCGCAACGTGAAACGTAGAGAAAGAGAAAAAGAAAGAGAAAACAAGAATAAAAACTGTTTGCCTTACAATTTGTAATATGAATCTAAGAATAGATCATCTGTCATGCTTTAAAAAATTCCAAATGCATAATTAAGTTTTGATTGAAATGAAACTAGGAAACGACGAGACGCGGCCCTCTAAGTTTGATAAATTGGCCAGTTTGACAAATGTGACCGTCGAACATCAACACTAAAGCAACTATTGTATGTTGCTAGCGAATAGTTATGTATATCCCTAGACCACCGTTATCGATATTTAATAACCATGGTCTATTTTAACTGAACAATACAGACAATTCTGTTTATCCGATAGTTCGACACTGTAGTATTTACGAGTGTAAGCTCCGGTTAATAACAATTTATATTGAAATGCCCAATGACAGTCAGGTAAATGCATTCATTAGTTAGTAACAATTCGCTTTCTCCGAACAATGGGATAGTTCTGTTGTAAATCGAGATAAATGTATGGAACAATACAAAGGCCCGGGATATTTAAACTTCCTTACCTCGTTGTTTCAATAAAAGAGTTTCAGGCAGAATTTGCCTGTGGTGAAGACAACGAGGTGATTTACGGAGCTTGAGCGTTTCCGATAATTGTGGTTTACTCTGTCAGAAGGGTTTCGGCATTTCACCATTTCAGCAGGAAAATATGAATACTCTAGATCAGGAAGGTCTTGAAGAAAAACGCAAATTTAGTTGTTACCACCAAGCTTTCAACCTATTTATTTTAAGGTCATCGGTCCAATCTTAAATATGTCTACAGATGGTCTTTTTTTCGGGCAATCACAGATTTCCTTGAAGACCTCCTGACAGGCTGACACTATAACAATGTTGCCTGTTATACTGTTACAGTCATTGGCAATGAGTCTTCAAGGGAGAGTGAAATCGCCTGTAAAAAAATTAAATATGTCAATCCGTATACTTATTTAAGAGTTTTGCCCTGATGGTGATCGTAAAAAGGACAAAAGCTTCCAACAAGAACTGATTTTGCTGTTTTCTTCAAAGTCATACCTTAATCCAGAGTATTCATGAGTGAAAAAGAGCTCGATTATTCTAGCATCGAAAAGGTGAATTGCGAAACAAAACAACCTATACGAGTAAGCAGGTTAACCACTGAAGATGATGAAATGCAATAAGTATCTAACATTCCAAAAAAAAACAAAATTGGACAACAAAGATGGTCGGAAACGACCGAGCTACAATTTTTTCTGCTTTGTAATAAACATATCAGTAAAAATGAAGCAAAATTGCCTGACAAGGAACTAGACCAGCTGATAATGCCGATATGCAAAAATACATCTGGCAGACGAAAACAGCAAGGATTCTGTTAAAAAGAATGATCCGAAAAGATAAACAATATTTTTCTAATTTGCACAGATCGATAATTATGAAATACATAACAACCCACAAAAAAGACATTTAGAGGAAATAACACGCCAATTGATCACTGAGGGTGTTGAATTGCAAAATTGTGCTGGACATAATAGGAATATAGCCGTCAGAAACGACCAAAACTACATTTTTCTACATTGCTTTTTTTTTGCTGGGGCCTCCGACATCGAGGTCGTTTCAGCCCCAACCCTCAGTCGACATTCTATACACGTTCAGGCACATCATTTATACGAATAAATACGTTCATACAATTAAACACATTCACACAGTTCCGTTTGGTCGGTGGAGTACTTGATATTCCTCTACCGACGTACAATTAAACTAAGCTAGATTGGGGTCGATGAGGTACTTTTATTAATATTCCGCCGTCGACCCCGCACACACACTCACTCGCTTTCATCGTTCGAGGGGCGATGGTGACGTTCTATTCACCCTCACCCCTCGCCATTCACAACAATAAATACTTGCACACAGACAAAACACAAAGACACATAACACATACTATGTATACAATAAAAAAACCCAATTTCCCTTAAAAAGCGGAACAGGGGACTCAGAAACTCGCTACCGTGCTCGAGGACTCTTGCACGCTCTCTGTATGGAGCTAAGGCATGACACGCCTCTATTATGTGAGACACATCGAGCAACCTTTCTCTGCATAAGGGGCACCTGCGCGGGCTTTGGCCCATTAGCAGGTGCCCATGTGTCAACCGAGTATGGCCAATCCTCAGCCGGGTGAGGATGATCCCTGCCTCCTGCTCAGATTCTCTGAGGGCCATCTACCGGTCGTGCTCTTGACTCGCAAGAGCCTCTTCGACGACCCCGCCCACTGACGCTGCCATCTTTCTTTTATCATACTTTTAACTGCGTGCTTAGCGTCAGGGGCCTGATCGGGATGGTCCGATCTGGAAGGTGGGACGTGCTAGCTTTCGCCGCCTCGTCCACGCGTTCGTTACCCTCCAGGCCGACGTGTCCAGACGTGGGAATCCAGACAAAAACCACCGTTTTTCCGAGAGGCTCCAGCTCCGCGTATTTCTCTAGCAAGAGTACGACGAGAGGGTCCACAGAGAACCTGTCGTGTATAGCCCAGACAGCGCTCAGAGAGTCGGTACATACGAGGAAGGTTGCTTATTGAAGACAGATGAACATCAAATTCAACAATACGTAAATAACGAAATAGGCGAAATAACAAGCAGAAGATGTGAAAATGCAAATAATCGCTGGTTATTTATTGGTTAATTACTAGTTGGAAGTAAACATAGGAAATAACAAACCGAATAACTACGAACGACTAAAATTGTGCTGATTGGCTAAGAAAATATAGTCAGAAACGAACAAACTGAAAAGTCTATTTTATACATGGTGGATCGATGGCTATGAATCATAACAACCAGTAAAAATTGGGAAATAGATGCAGAAACCAACAAGTTAACCACAGATTGTCAGCTGCACAAACGAGTCTGACAGACCAAAACAGTGAGAATGGGATAACAAGGATGGTCAGAAACGATCGAACTAACAAAATTTCATTCAAGTCAAATGCTAGCAGCTAAAAGGCGTCTAGGAGACAAAACTGTTGTTAATCCTTTTTGAAAAGTTGTTTGTTATTCACAGTTTGTTTTATGTTCCGGATTTCAACCTGAAGATGAGCTTTAAGCATGAAATCCGGACGTGGAAAACAACGAACTGTAAGATCCAACTTTTCATAAGAGATAACAAAACACTCACCCAACCTTTATCATTTCTATAAAAATGTGGTTTTTTCTTCTATTAACTAAATAGATCTATGATCATGAACCTTAGTGCCTTGGACAGACCAGAAGGATGTACCTAAGATTCAAAATTGATAATCTGATTGGGTAATCCTTTAGCTCGCACACTTTCTAAATCTGTGACACATCGCTTACAAGCCAAATTCCTATTCGGTGATATCACACTTTACCCCTGGTTTAAAAAATTGAATAAACTCTTTGATGTTGCATATTCATATTGTAGCATTTTTTATCCATTCCAAATCCGATTCCAAGGCCGATTAAATCTGTTAAAGTTAAACATCATGTGCATTTTGTATTTACTTTCTGGAACGAAGATCGGCGACAAAGCAGAACGTTATCGTGACAAATCTCCTTTGAGGGTGGTTAAAGATTCAATATATCGGCTCCCAGTTCACCCTCTTCTTATTTTTCCCCACACAGAAGGGGCTGTTTATAACTTTATAAGACAATCCCGTCTTGTACGACGGGTCCGTGACTCCTTTTCACCCTTGCTGAGATAGGAAAAGATATTCCTCAGTTCTGGCCGTTATCTTTAATTTTGAATTTAATTAACGAGGTCTTTTTAAACAATTGCACAACCGTTATAACACATTGGCAAAAATGCGCTAAAGAAGGACTTCAAAGAATAAGGAAGGCAAATATTTCAGGGCAGATAGGAGGGGGTGTATGTCTTTCAACTTGAATCGCAGGATTTTAACTGAAACGAAATTTTCTTATTCCCAATAATCCAAAAGTCTGCCTTATCTGGCTCATTTCAGTTGGCGAAGTAGAAAACTGTCACTGTTCTGAGTTTTTTGCATTTTCCAATGAGATCATTTTGGACTGCCTAGCTGTTTTTTGTCATTTTGTTTCAGCTCTTTGACCTTATAGGGTTTTAACTGAAATTGTTGAAAAACTGATGATTGTTAAATGGTGAAATGAATCTGACCAAAATGGCGAATGTAAGCAGGCCGAAATGTTCAGAAACGGTCAAATTATAATTTCCCCCATGTTCAGCTTTTTCAAATGTTACAAGGTATTTTTCATTGAACGCTCACTATTATTATTTTTCAACATATCAAATGACAAGTCTATAATTCATTCGTCTCTTAATAAACCGAGCCTGTTTTACTATTACCTACTGCATCGTAGTTTTTCAGCTAATCCAAATTATTTTAAAACAATCATCTATTATTTCTGTAATTATTAGAATTGCTAACAGAAATAGTTAAGGTGGATTAAGCCTGTCAATTAATTGAATGAAAACGAACGCTCTACTCAAAACTTTTTCGCAATGATTTGGATTTCGAGCTTGTAAATGCTTGAATGCTAATTTTTTAAGAGTAACAATGAGCCTTCTAGAGTGCGAAATCCAGATCCAACTTGTTAATATTCTATAAAAACAAATTATATGCAAGGAATATTACTCTATAATTTATGAAATCAAACTTGTAAATTTAAAGGTTTTAAACGACTAATAGTTGGGAGAGGGGGGCGTTTGTGGTCGCAACGGTTTAGGCGTTGACACGACGCTCTTCCATGTAACGTAAAGGTCCATGGTTCGAATCCAGTAGCCCCTGCATTCGAACCAACATAAAAATGGGTGGTGATTAGTGACCGTTAATCGATAATTATTTAGAAATCGTGAGATGCGTTGTGGTGTGATGTAGGCTTCAGAAAAACATTTTCTTTGTCGTGCCGACGTTTCTCTCACTCTCAACACGACACGCAAGAATGGCACGATTACAAAGAAGACAAACACTTTGTGCCCTGAAGATGATTTCAATAAAGATTGAAACGTCGGCACGATAGAGAAAATGAGTTTCTGAAATCTACATCACACCAGACCGCATCTCACGATTTCTAAATAATTATACTTACAAAAGAGCTTTTTTTCAAAAACACCGTCACCCCGAGGGTTGCCTAGGGGTTAATAATTAAAAAAACACTATTATTGATTGTTGTAAATAAGAAGCTTATGTAAATCATGTTATATCCATGCCAGACAAATCTGATTAGCTAGATTATCTCTCATAATCATCAGCTTCGTAATGACAGAAAAAGCCTGCGAGAAAGGCTAAAAGAACGATCAAATATCATAAATCATATAATAAATTTTAGTGCATTAAATTCATAAGTTTAGATAAATGTAATATCCCACTTTTCTACTAAAAATTAAGTGTAATTCCAATTTGAAAAAAAAAATTTATCTCTTCATCACGGTTTTGAAAATTATATCCCTTTCATCAGAACATTGAAATTATTAATTCGCAAGCTTGACTAATATAAAAATTGACTATATTGAAACTTAAGCTTTCAAATACGTTGAATTGAATGTTCTACAAAAATATTTAGATAATAAACAATTGTCTATGATTTATGAAACCAAACATAGATTGTGTCCCATCCACGCCAGATAAATAAATCTCATAAACCATAAATTAGATCGTATTAGTCTCTGAAAACCCTAAATCATTTCAAAACCAGCAAGAAAAGAAAATAAGAACGATAAAATAAATAAATAGAATAACTCTCAATTAAATCAATACTTGCGTTAATGATTTTTGTTTTCTACCTTATCATTGTCAATTTGCTGTAAATAGTGTGAAACTTTCTTGCATTGTTATAAAATGACATGTAACATCACCTTCTTTTTTTAAATTTATTATTCTCTTTATGTAAGGAATATTACTCGACAGAATAAGTTCTAGCTAATAAGCTTAGATTAAAGAATAGAATATAAGTTGAGTTTCCATGTTGCAGAGATAATTTTGTAAAATATAAATTGTATTTGTTTGTTTTACAGAGATGTTAGTCAAAAACGTCAGGAATTAAACAAGCTAAGGTCTTTGATTGGGAAGCCAATAACGCTGAAATTCCCTCAAATGATGGACTTGATGTCAAGATGTTCTAAACTCCCAACTATAAAGCCACAAAGGATAAACAATATCCAATCCGATCAGCCAGTACCGCAGACCAGAAATCAACAATCGCTCCAACTCATATTGCCTGGTAAATTTTTAAACGGATGTCCACAGAAATATTTGCCAGCGTGAACGTTAATATTGCTTTCAGGGACGAAATGGTGCGGGACGGGTGACATAGCTACAAACTATTTTGACCTCGGTACTCAATCCGAAATCGACAAGTGCTGTAGACTACACGACATATGCCCAGTGAAGGTTCATGGCCACTCTTTCAGATATGGAGTCAACAATACATCGCCAATTACCAAGTAAGAGGAAGAAAAAAGAAAACCAAGTGTGAATAAAATCAATGAATAAAAGTATTTGTGATTATGAATTGTTTTTCATTTAAAAGTATAAGCACAAAAACTTTTATTCATTCATTTTTTTCACACTTTATTTGCATAATAAATCATATAACCATATAAAATATTTGGAGCTATGCTCTAGCCCAAAAGCTTTTGAAGAATTAAAACGGGTTGTATAGTTATAAAATTAAGGCATAATTACTAAACGAGGCACAATCCTTCCTTCACGCAGGCCATACAAATATTCTTATCTGATTTTGTTGATTTGTCTGTTGTTATTTATATCAACATTATATCTTAATCCTAAGTAAGATCAATATAGATCAAAAACTTGGCAAAATTTTAAATTCACTGCTGACAATCCTGATCGCTACCCGTCCTAAATTTCAAGTATAAATGCAGTAAGATTTTTTGTTTTAAATTTGTTGTGGATCAGTGAATGGATGTTAAACCGAAGAAATATCCCTCACTAAAGATGGCACAAAGTTTGAGTAATATAAAATAACCTCAACCTGGTTCAGATTTTTTCTATATTTTCTTACGATCTGCAATTTCTAATATATATTTACAAGTATTTAAATAGAGGGAAACAAATAATATTATTTTCCCACTTCACCGTCTCCACCTCAGAAAGGAGGTCACAGGGCCATTTCCTCTTAAAACGCCTAAAACAGAGGGATAGGTTATGTTGGAAAAGGATTTGGCAAAACTTTTGAGGTTATGTGAAAGATTATGGTGGAACTTGGAAATTTTTGTGAAATTAATTTTTAAATAAATGGAATTTTAAGGTCGTGGTCGGTTGTATTGTAGACATATGGCATATTTAATGTGAGGATTTTAGGCTGAATGCTGATTGGAGACGTTGGAAAGGGTTGCCCAAAGTTCTATATTGATGTCCACATCAGTTTATGTTTTGTAGATCAAGTTTATTTTTTGTCAATAGTTTGGATTATCACTCCATAAGTTTGTAGAGTAGTGTAGCATCTGTTTAGGACTTGTCATTTCAATCGTGTATGCTGACTCCATGGTAAGCATAAGATTTGGTGGAACCTAAAGTAACAAACTAATTTTTTCGCATAGGAACATAGGTGTAGTAGATTGTCATTGTCCGTCACCAACAGCTTACTCTTGCATAACAAGGAGTAACTCAAGCTTCAATCAGACAGGTTCCAGGGATGCCATCACCCCCTAAATTCAGATTTGACACACAAATTGCATATTAAAATACCAGGTAGAGCAAATTGGGAGGTAGGGATCCTAGTTAATGCCAACCTTATCTGGTATATGGATGACACCATAACAGTATGGGTCAGGAGCTGGTATTGTCAGAAATAAACTGAGGACTAGAATTTGTAAAAGCCTTGTGTAATATGCCAATGTCTTTCATGTGGATACTGTGGCTGTTGAACAATGTGGCAAGGAGATTAAAGGTGAGGTTATCGTTAACAAAAGAAAAGTAATCTCCTTGGACAGCACCAAGAGCAATTATTGCATCAGTAGTAAAGTATAGCATTATTTGAGATTGCGTTAAGGCCCCTCAGACAGCAAGACCTAACAGCTCAATGCCTGCCATTTTCTTGAAAAAGGATGGTTTTGTTAGAGCTTATTGACAACCTATAAGTTGAGTGCACCCTAACTGTAATAATTTCAGCAAAGTGCCCAGTCATGACTGCAGTCACATCATCTGCATATTCCAGACAGTTAAAGTCTTTGTCAGAGAGCATTTATCCAGGCAGTTCCATCACCAAGCAATACTGACCTCAATAACGGTGACAGAACGCCACCCTGAAGGCAACCTCTGGTTATTCTGGCCTTTATTATAGTTTTGCCCAAGTTATATTTACCTGCTTCTTTAGACTTTCTTCTGTCAAAGGAATTTTAAAATTACTTTTTTGACTTAGTGTATACACCAGGGATTTGGGCACGTTCAATGCCTCTTACAGTGCTCATTCAATAAGGGTTTGTTTTATAATATTTAAATGACACTTTTACACGAATATTATTCAATAAAACAACTAAACAGGAACTATCAACAAATATATAATAAATCGTATAAAATAAAACCTCGACACAAGGAGAAGAGGTGATAATAAAAAGTAAACATTTTTGCTCTAAACAATATAAAAGTTAAAATACTGGATGCAATGTTATCTCTCATTGTACAAGTATAAAACACTTAAATGATATATATATATATCTGTCTCTTATACA
>CM077108.1:2345699-2359889 GCA_039619505.1 Cimex hemipterus
ATATATATATATATATATATATATATTTTATTTTATTTTTTTTTTTTTTTTATTTAGAAAAGAAAAAAAATATATTTTTAACAGCCATGCTTCTTACTGATATTTTTCAAAAAAATAAACTGAAAAATCCCTTCAATTTGATTTCAGATCCCACTGCAAATGCGACCAAGAACTGAAGCGTTGCCTGAAAAAAGAAAATCAACCTATAGCAAATTTAATGGGACAGATTTACTTCAACGTTATCAAAATACAATGCGTTTCTGGCACTGTACCAAACCTGCAAGTGTTAGATCAAGGAAAATACTAATTGTAAGGCACAAAATCATTCTATCTTCAACAAGCTCATATCCGTGGGGCTGCGAGATGAAATGTATACACGTTCAGCCAATGCAAGTCCCTTGCCCTCGTTATCAACTTTTGCTGTACATCAGGAGAATCATGTCTCAGCATGGTGCCCAATACCCAGAACAGTTCTTTGCAGAGGTGTTTGTAACTCGAGTTCATAAAAATTCTAACCATCTTCAACATTATCTCCCAATTGTCGAGTATAACATTTGCAGTATATCCGTTAGCATCTGTGCTTAAATTGCCTAAAGTTCTCACTTGTGCGGTCACAGACATTACATTCTTAGAACACAATGATTCCAGTTTGTCCAAATTGTAGATTATCGTTTGAGGGATCTTTTTCTCAAGGAGTCTCGGTGTAACATGCTGTATTGAAGATAAATGATATAAAAGCCATTGGACGTGGACCGACGACTCAAAATATGGATGCACTGAATTTACTACTGCTAGAACTTCATCATCCCTGCAAACAATACAATGAATTGTCCTTTAAGTTAATTCTGAACATTAATTAGTGTGAACATTAATGTTGTATAAATTTTGATAACAATTAGATTTTACAATTTAGCCTATTCCAGTCATCCTTATCTAGCAATTATTGATGTTTGATAATTATGATGTGTTGCAACATTTCACAATATAATCTGGTGGGTTTGAGTTAAACTTGGTCAAATTGGCAAATTCAGTGTTGAAGATGGTGAAATGTCAAAACATCATGGTTAAGCAGACCTGGATGAATTGAACAAAACAGAATTAAACTAACTAAACGTTTATCACCACGCAAAGCTCAAATATTTGTAAATATTTTTATTTATTAATTTATAATGTATTGTAAATATTTATATTTAAAAGCAATGAATAAACTGGTGAATATGAGTCAATTCCAATGTGATTTTGAGAAAATAAGTAACTTATACACAATTGAACATATTAATTAGCTAATCTTTATCTATATTCTTACATATATAAATAAATGTTGATTATACTTTTTTTTTGTAACAAAACCTAGAAATAAATCAATGCTGAGCTTTAGTTTTATTTTATTCACTTACTTCAAGGTCATTTTAAGGCTTTTTGTTAGCATGACAAGCGCTTTCGCTGTAAGCTCGCCTAGCTCAGGAAATTTGATTGTCCTTTGAAATACTTCTAAAATTCCTTGGGAGTAGAGAAGCCGGCTTGTTTTTTCACCGGTGCCAGCCAGATTGCTCAACGTCTCGATTGCAACATCCTACAAATATTTTAACAAATTATCTACCTAGGTAAGTATATAAAAGCAATTTTTTTATGTGATTAATTACATTATAAACCCTAAAACTACTGAACGAGTTTCACTGAAAATTTCCTATTTGCTTTTATTAATGCAAGGATTGTTTACAAAAACCATTGTTTCAATTTCATTGATACAAAGGTACATATTTCACTGCTGTCTTCAGTAGATGAAACAGTGGTGTAGGTCAGAGGCCTATGCCCTCCTGAGACCCTAAGCCCAATCATCAGAATTGGACAAAAATGCTCTGAGTTTCCTCAGTTTATTCAGTTTGGTATTTCTGGTGAACATCTGTGGACTAATAATATTCCAAAATTTAGGAAAAGTTGATGGCCATGTGTGTGCAACATAAAAAGAAGCTCGGGGGATCGAGGTCACAATCGTTCAAGCGGTTCGAGCAATGGCGAATTGAGCCAAATGTCGTGGGTTCAAGTCCCACTGGTGACACTAATTTTTCTTCTCAATCTTTGCACAAAAATTAGAATTAGAAATAATAATTAATTTTTCAATTAATTAATCTTCATGTAAGGTTACAATTAATTAAGGTTTTTAACTGAGATGAAAAAAGTTAATGGCACGAGTGGGATTCAAACCCATGACCTTCGGCTGAATACACCACTGCTTTACCACTTTAGCTATCGTGACTTCGATCCACTCAGACACCAACTTCCCATCTAAACCCCACCTTTTGAATTTTCCCTCCTTTTTGCCATTTTTCATAATAACTGAAGTGGTCGAGCAGGGGCGTGAAAAACGGCAAAAAGGAGGGCAAATTTGAAAAGGTTGGGTTGATATTAGAAGTTAGTGTCCAAGTGGATCGAAGTCACGACAGCTCAAGTGGTAGAACAGTCGTGTATTCAGCTGAAGGTTGTGGGTTCGAATCCCGCTCGTGCCATTGACTTTTTTTCATCTCAACTAAAAACCATAATTAATTGTAAATAATAATTAATGTAGAGAAGCATGACAAAAATTGTGTTTAACTGAAAACAATGAACAATGGTTAAGAAGAACCTCATACGACAATTTCTGCTCATCCAAATTAACATGCTTTGTTGCAATCAAAATATCAAGATTTCATGATTGAAGTCATTCTGCCTCAACTTCATTCACACAAGACAAGCACAACACACAAGACAAGCACAAAGAAGCATTTTGATCAAAAACAAATCTTCCATAATCAGTAATTGTCACAACTGGGAACATCACCTAAATGAATAGCTAATGACATAATTCATACCGAATTACAAGCAAAAAATATGAATTAAATATATTAGCATAAGCAAATATTCAAAAGTTACTTCAAGAACAAAAAAAAGTTTATAATGCGATATTGCAAGTAACAAAATAATATATGTAGTTCCCATGTAGGAAAACCAAGCGATTGGTTGGTGAATATGCCAACTGGGAACCAAATCACCAAAACACTGTGTATCCGAGAGAATTGTTATAAACTTAAAGTAAACACACAACAAATGAACTTAAACAACAGTACTTACAATTTATGTAATTCAAAACCCAAAAATAGTAAAGTATGTAAAATAGATAGCTAAATGACTTAAGGTATTTTTTGTAAATATCCCAACTGAGCAATATGCAAATGCCTGATGTTTTGCTGTGACAATAGAAAGCATCAATAACTGAAGAAATTTAAGTTTGTACCAATTTTGCGACAAGAGTAATAATGTATTTTATAAAAACTATAAATGAATTATTGTATCTGCAACCTTGTCAATAGCAGCAGATGGACATTTCTTGAAAGCCAGAGATCATCCTGGTTTGCTTCAAATAGCCTAGAGCAGCCTCAGGGTGTTTTGACTAATACAGTGGGCTTTAAGCCTAACATTTACCACTTGCAAACTTTTAATGACCCCTACTACAAACAATCGCCATTGCGAGTTTGGCTTCCAGTGGCTAATGCGTGATGACAGTAGTGAAGGATGGCTTTGGGTGATATAACATTTGAAAAAATGACATTCACATCAAGTTGATAAACTGATTCTAAATCTTTTGACAAGCAACAAGAAGGAAACTGTCAAATATAATGATAATGAAGCCTGTCAGGTTATAAATTCTACCTCTCTGGCAACTACTTTAGGGCAAAATAATATTTGGATCTTCTCGTTGCGCTTTGATAACGGGCAATGAGGAGAAAAGTATGACCTACAATGCTATAGTTCTGGATTCAGATTTTACTAACAATCTGGGACAAAAATAATACTGAATAATTAATGTTAGTAAATACTGAATTACCACAATTATGTTTTATGTGTAAAAAGAAGATTGCATTTCCTTAATTGAATCTAACATCATTCCTATTCCTTATGCTGCAGTTTTCTTTTCATTGGGAAAGCCAAGTAGTAATAATTTTAGAATTATTTTAGTTTTCAATGTTAGATGTGTCAACCACTTTTTCACTCACAACAGTCAGGGATCAAAGTATGGTCTTCAACAAAAACCAAATTTAGTTGTTACTGCCAAGCTTTTGACCTATTTAAAGGTCATCATCAGGGTCTATATTAATTGCACATTATGAAAAACTAATTCAACTTTTACATTATTTTTAGTTTCAGCAATTTTTTGAATGTTTTAATTACACTTTGTTTAATAATCAATAACACCTATATATCAATAATTAATTTTGAATTTTAAATAACTAATTAGCCCTGGTTCTAGGGGGAAAAGCGCATTTTGGTCAAGATACATAATAATAATGCATACTTAATACATACGTTAAAAAAAAGTAAATTTCCATCTGTCTCTCCTGAAAAATTTCCCTTTTTTGCTTGTGTCACTTTTCTTGAGGGTGTGCAGTGTACTGCTATCACCAATTTGTATAAATAGGTTTATGCTTATTTTTGTAATGTATAAAACTATTTGTGAGCACAAAATTTCTGCTCTCAAGCACAAGTTAAACTTACTAACAGCTGGCTGTTCTTTTTACATTATTTTGTTCTACATTAACGTTTAATTTTTTTTTTAATTTAATGTTGAGCTAATTAAATCATTTTTGCCATGTCTTGTCATTCAAGATTGTCAAGGGATGATTATAAATGATAACAGCATGGTCGACTTCTTACCATCAGCTTATAATTGCAACCTTGTAGTATTGTGATGAGGTATGGGGTTGCCGCCTTCGACAGCTTGAAGCATGTTTTGCCATCGCCTAGGGAAAGGTTGCAGCAGCACTCTGTCGCAAGCAATTGTTCATAGGAGTTTCTGCCTGAAATCCTTACATTTTATAAAGTTTTAAATGATAATACAAGAAGAAACTCACTTAGCAAGTATCCGACCAAGGAGTGCAGAGCGCCTTCAATCTTCATGAAAGCGACGATGAGCGATTCGTCCTGGATGAACGCCGCTTTGAGCACAGCGAAGGCGTCTTCTTTGTCCTTGCCATGTCCCACTATACAAGCGGCCGCCTTGACCACGTCGCGTTCCTCGTAGCTTTTCTGCAGTTGGAACTTTGAACTTAAGTCCCTGTGCATGTCGAAAAGCTCTTGTCTTCGCTTGATCCTCTCCTGGGCAGCGTCGCTTCTCAGCTTGGCTCTGATGTTTACAGACGGGTTTTCCGTCTCTTCGGCCATCCTGTTCTAACCCACTTTAATCCTCTGATAATCCAATACACAAAAATAACTAAAGGATTAGCCTAAGTGCTAGAAGGATAACAGCCCGTTCAACCTTCTCCATGCCTGGAATGCTGGATCTCGATGTACTCCCTAAGTCCATATCGATATTGGCGATGTAATAATCATAAAATAAAGGATCTCAAAGTACAACTGAATCTATCAACCTCGCAGCCAACCTTTAAGCGAAGTTCGTCCTTCATACTGGTCCGCGTAGTCTCGCCATTATCGGCAGACGTTTTGATTTAAACCATTAATCATCAGCATAATTACTTTAGATTGTTTATTGATCAATTTTCATCATCTTTAACTAACATTTAAGAAAATTAAGAAAACCGACTTTTGTTACTAATTTGATTGATCAAGTATATAAAACCAGTATTTTTATCCTTTTTTTTAATTTTAATTTAATTTTTAATTCTGGTCTGCGAAGTTTCGTTGTTGACATTTAATCAACTTAAAACAATATAATTTGTGCAAGTTACCTTAGAGTGTTATTATTATTCCGAAATATAACTTTTATTCTGAGGTGATTCGACCTTAATAAGACTGGTCCGCCTAGTCTCGCTGTTGCTTTTTATGTTAGGCTGTGATGTATAATTTTGAATTACTACGAAGCTTCTAGTGCTTAAAGAAGAAATATTCGTTTTCCAACATCACCCTGGTTCATTTAGTCACGCTATTATTTATCTACTTAAATTGTTCTTAATTTATTGCTTTTCGACATTCGTTATTGTGAGGCATTATTTCAACTGTTTTAAAATTTCGTCCATATATCCTGACAAACGCCTAAAACAGCTTTTTGGGAGTTATGCTTAGTGGAACTGCCGCCCCAGCTGACTCTACATTACGTCTTCATATAAACCTAGCGCTTATCTCAAACGGCGCGTATTCTCTCCCCGTTCTTCAGGCGTACGACATCCTTCTGACGATTCTCTCGCCATTTTCTGTCTTGTAACTATCTTTGTATGTTTAAAGTAAAATAAATCTTTTTTAAAAACGGCCTTTGGTGTTCCAAACATATAACTGGTGACATGGAACTGGAAACAAGTCAATTTAGTTTGGATCTTATCAAGCTCCTCTCAGGATCAAGTCCCAGGCGTTAAGTGAACAGTGATGAATGTTAATCATAAGTAAACTCTAGTGTTCATTATAAATGTGTTGAATGAAACGCGCTTACTTTTATTGTACACATAGTTTTAACTGTTCAGTTTGTCAATTTATGACTTTACCTGCCGGGTCATAATGTTTTGTGTCTGAGCCGGATCGGATTGTATTCAAGCATATTTGCCTATAATATTTACATAGGTTTGAAAGATGATCTATCTATACAATTTTATTCTACATGTATATAGATTTGTCACGTGTTGAAAACACATATGTTTCTTTAGACAAACAACATCACTGAAGTTGCGATTAATTCTCTAGAAATATGTCTGAAACGCCCTCCAAAGCAAGTAATTACCAGTTATACTATGCGATGTCCGACCATCGGTACGTGATACACGGCAATACTTTGCCTTCAAACGATTCACACTAGAAAAAAAAAAGGGGAAAATTGATTTTTGTATTTTTCCAGGAAGATGCTAGATGATTATTTGATAGAAAGGTTCTCAGACGGGACTACGAAAAATAAAATAATTGCGTTCGTTGTTGTCAGCTTGGCCATACTCGGAGCGATTACGATCATATTCGGTATCATATTCGCCCTAGAATCTATGGTCTGTATATTTTTCCTCGGGGGCTTCTGTTTTAAAGTTAATTTCTTTATTTGCTAAGATTCCAGAAAGATGGAGGAACAATACCGTCACTCACAACGTGGCTACTGATCCACTGCGTGATATCGAAGAATGAAAAGACTTTCCGTTCAACAAACATAATATTAATAAATATCAATTTATAAAAATATTGAACAGTATAGATTGGTACTGGGAATTACCACCGGTTTGTTGGCCCCACTTGCTCTTTTCTTGAACACCTCTCTTCACTGTGTTCTTGGCATTTTTACTTTTTTCTTTCAATCCAATTTTAATTTATTGCTGAAAATTCGAAGGTGAAAAATAATCGTAAAGACCAGATTAACCATTTCATTTCAAGGTCATAATAATAAAAATTTTAAGGAAAACAGTTTAAGGCCAAGTTTGTTCAATTATAATGTTCTTTATAATTTAGAATTCGCACTAAGATACCTTCGTCCACAAGGGGCTGAATGAAAATGGTGTCATAATCCGCCTTTTTTTCCCAGCGTTTCGACCATTAATCGGGTCATCTTCAGTGACAGAGCAAATTAAAAACATGTTGATTGGAAAAAATACAACATAGATGTAAAAATAATTTTGAACCTAGTAATTCATGCTATTTTTGTGGTACCACATTGGTTATGTATGAAAATGTTGTGAAACGTAATGTTGAATTATGCTGTTTTTATATGATTTTGACAGAGTGGGGACGCGGTAAATTTGGGAAATTCTCTTTAATCATAAGAATTTCCCTTTGATCACATTCTAACAGATCTCTCAAATAAAAAGAAAAAAATCAAAAATGTTATCTTCGCTTACAATACACACACGAGTCGAAACAGAAAACAAAATACTTTTCTTAGACTCAAGCAGAAAGCACATTGGTACCAAAAATAATGAATTCTGGTCGCTACCTCAAACATCACTTAAAATATTAAAAACGGCTAAAGGATTATTACTAAGAATCGGACCCCATGAAATCAATCCTTTCACTTAAAAAATATTCAAACATATAAACCAATCACATAATCAACAACTGCCCTAAAAATATAATCAACTGAATCATAAACAATTATGACCAAGCACTGCCCAACACGTCCCAGTAAACAATCCATTATCAACCCAAAGACAAACCAAATACATGTCCATTCCATGTATCTTTCCAGTCCAAGCATTGTCACACAAATTAATTAAAATAGCTTTTAAAAACCATAAAAAATTACATACACTTGTTTCCAAAGTCAAAGACCCAACACCAACAGCCTACAGGCAATTTATAAAATTAATTATATGAACTGTCCAGCAAAATACATCGGAATTATAGCGCATTATCTGGAAAAAGGAAAAAAACACATCTATGACTGTAAAACACTTAAAAACCATTCTCACAGCATTGTCCATACGCTATTTTGAAAACAACACAACTCTGATTTCGATAAAATACAAATACAAACACGAAAAAAATAAAAACGCAACTTTCTAGAAATGATTTATGTGAACAAAGACAGAAGCAGCATTAATGAACGTGCAAACCCAGCACTAGGTACCTCAACATCATAAAGAAAATAAATTATTAAATCTTATTTTGATATTTCCCGTTCCTTCGTTATCATCCTTAATAATAAACTTTCTTTCCAATATTGAATGCCAGGTCACAAATTCAATACAGAAAATCCCTTTTCTCGACTTCCATTGACTTAAATACAATCGCCTATGATCAAAGAAAATTTTCCAGATTTACCGCGTCCATGTCACGATCATATAAAAACAGCTGACTACAAATTCGCTTTTCACAAAATCAACATGACACCCCGTGAATAGCACACACATAGTAAATACACTTTTCAAAATTTATATTTACATTTTATTGTATTTTTTCCAATCAACGTACGCTTTGTAATTTATCCAGGCTCTGAAGATGTCTAGAACGTCTGCAAAAATAAATGAAAGAGGTATTTTTCTAAACTACCTCATTCTTGATCGCTCCTCTCGAATTCAAAAAATCATGAAACAATCGGTCACTAAGAAACACAAATAAATATTTATAAGTTTCTATTTACAATATTTTGATATGATCAATTACAAAATAAATCGAGATACACATTTCTTTAAAAATATCTATTTTAAATGTTTTAAAAGCATAAAGGAGAGCAAAATTAAGTAGGTATAATGAAATTTAAATTTCCACCGTTATTAACTTGTTGAGCTTCTCAGGTGAGATAATTTTAAATAGCCTTATTTTATATTGAAAATCAATATAATATATTATCAACAATATGTAATATATTATAATACTGTACATAACAAGAATCAGTACAAGAGAGGAAAGAAAATTTGTAAGAAGGTAAGAAAAAAGTCGCTGTTTACGATATACATATGCATATGAAATTAATTTAGATTAATAAAATTGTTCTATTAAGTATATTTAAGGATGAAAAATGAAAATTTACAAGAGGGTTTTTTCCTATAAGAAAATATAACAATTCTCACTCCACGAACAATAACAATTTTTCACTTTGACATCAGACTATACATTTTTTGCGAGCATAGTTGGCAAAGGAAATTAAAATTTATAATTATAACCATAATGTACAAATAATTGCAACAACGTTTCAGTTCATAATTTTAGTTTATACATAATTTATTTAAAAACATGTTCAGCGTACATAAAATATAATCTCAATTTGTCACTATTTTTCACGGTCAAATATCATAAAATAAAGTTTAGTGGAAAAAAATGTTTTAGCCATGTATTGGGTTGAAAAGTTAGTACGTAGCGTTTTTCAAAAATTTTGATCTTATTTTGTGTTTCGAAGTTTTGTATAAATGTAAAGGGAAAACTGAATCTAAGATGCTGGGAAAATTTGTGATGCGTATGATGATGAGGCTTTAGTGGAAAATACCGTAGTACGCTTGGTTCAAAAGTGTAAATTTTTATTTGGAAAACGCGAAACAATCTGGGTTTAAAAAAAAACCGACACGAAACACGTTATATATACCACAAGCGTTTCAAGGCGTCTGAGAGCAAATGGATTTTTTGGCGGACAGGGTGACAAAATTTATTGGATTCATCTGCGATTCCCTCCTAATATGCAAAGTAAACAATCCAAATTAAAAGACTGATAATTGGGGTTGACAAGTGGGTTCTTTACAGTAATTAACAGAAAAAAGGAAACGCAACGACACACTGTTAACTCCCAAAACAGTAAGTAAGCAGTGTACTTGGTGGAGTTGGAAAAGAGTATTATTTCCGTCTGCCCAACCAAAAGAATTGTAGTTATAAAAAGTCAACAATCGATCAAAAACGACCAGCATTGGCAAATCTCGAGGGAATTGGGTTTAGAAATAGTTGGGACTGACGCGGTTCAGGTTTCGATTATTCCGGGCTCTGGAAAGCTATATCAATGGGAAGACTTACTTCACTTGAGGACTACGAAAACACGTCGCTCATAAACCTGATAAGTTCTGGCAGGAGCGAATTACTAAGTATTGATGGGGGTGGGGGCGCTAAGGTATTGACCCAGCGCTCATCTCCATAAAGGTCCCGGGTTCGAATCCAGCGGCTCTGCATTGGAACCCGACATCCTTACAATGGGAGTTTTGATAAGACATCTGCAGTTTCAAACCCTCGTTAATAGAAAAAAATAAACAGACGAACAAAATGGTTCATAGCTGGTTAAATTTGTTTACTATGACCTTAAACTTTGTATTTAACGTACCATCAAAAAACGCTACTTGTTGCTTGTTTTACGACCCCAATACATTTGTTTTTTACTCTACATTTATAAAAAAATAACTAAATCTTGTATTTTTCTCTTTGGACTTATCGATAAATTCTTTACAAAAATCATTTTTTTAAATACAATACAAAAGCTTATTTCATAACTGTTAAATTTTACTTCAATTTTATATACAATAATTATGAAAAATTTTTAAAGGTTCTCAAATTCTAATGTAGAAAGAAATACTTATTTGTTTAAAACTAAAAAATGAATGAAAAAATTATACAATTTAGGAAATTAATTGGGATGAATTAAGAAAAGTTACAATCTTAAAAAACCTACATGACTTCACAGAAATCAAAAAGGCAACTGAAGATGACGAAGTGGCTTAAACGAAAAATAAAGATTCTTCACCTCGCAGTACTCAGGGAGAAATCTCACAATAGTGAAAATTAATAATTAACGCCAAAATTTAAAAAGTCTGTGCAGTTTCTTAATTGCCAAGTTTAAACATGCTTCAGTTATTTATTATTATTATGCAAAAGTGACTTTAAAAATGTAACAACCTTCATGATTTCCATCACATTCATAAATTATACTTGTTCAATTGAATTTCTATAAGCAGCTCACAGGATTCATTTTATTTACAAAAGGTTAAATTTTCCAAGAGATTAACAAAAAATGCGTTTATTATTAAATTTTTATTTTAATGGAGCCAATTGAGTTTGAATAAAATGACAACGATTTATCTGTGTTTGAATCAGGTCTTTGTCTACTGATAAATATATAAATATGCATTGTATAATTATTAAATTTTTCACATTAAGATAAATAATTTTGTTTTGTCAGACTTCAGTTGTTTAGTGTAACAGTCTTGTTATAGGACGATTCTAGCAGCGCTGATCGCTCCGAATGTCGAGACGACGATCGCTGCAAATATGAGCATTCCGTCGAAGCCAACGCTGATCCTGGCGCTGTTGCAGCCGTTCTCTTTGCAGCAGAAGAGGCAGAAGAGTTCGTCTTTCTGCATGTCGCAGCCGTCCAGGCCGAGGCCACGGTTCATCATGAGGTCATCAAACATGCACGGGTAGAGGCCGCATTCCCGTTTGATTTTGTAGCCTTTCGAAGCTGAAAAGCGAAGTATGTTAAAAAAACTAAGATTCTTCGAGTTAAGCACATTAAGCGCTGAGGAATAATACCACTCACGTTCTTTTGTTATGTGAGTGACACATCTGTCCTTGTTGGCTGGGCATGGAAGCAACTCTTCTTCAGAGCAAGGTTCTGGTGTTGTTCTGACACATTGGTAGCAAGATAGATTCTTTTCCCCACTCGCTTCCTGAACTGAAACTTAAAAAATATATTTTAAATAATTTTAATTGATACATTAAGTTGTAAAGTTGGTAGGGCGCTATTTACTAGGTAAATATGCTACATATTTCTAGTCTGAAAACCGTAACGATTGCATGAAGGCCCTGACGGAAGTCACTAATGACTTGACCAAGCAACGATAAAGTTGACATGTTGGCAAAAGAGGGGGCCAACATGGACTCTCTTGATCCTGCACCCTAGTAAGCAATAGTATCTTGCCACAAACAGGATACATCTTCAAATGGATCTTTAACGATTCCAAAATACCACAGATATGAGGCACGAGAATAGATTCATAGAAGGGCCATCCTCAAAACTCACTAATGAATTCCGGAAAGGCAACCTCAACCGAACCAGGATTCTAATTGGACATAGCCCTTGTGAAAGCACATGCGCCGGATAAGAGTACAGGCAGAAGAAACACTGTCCAGATACTCCCAGGAAGTGGAGGAGACCGCAGAATACGTTGTACGTTTCCGTGAAAGTCTATATAGGTGCAGTTCTTGTAACCAGGACGAGAAACTCCGCAAGCAAGATCCTACAATAAGGAGCCGTCGGCTGGTTAACAATCTGATGCTGGCTATTCAGGTCGAGGTGCAGACGGCCTTGTGGCTGCCTCTTTTATCCCTCTTCTTCTCTCGGGTTTGAAAACAGCGGCACTCATTCAACCCCAACGTACTTTCAAAAACGCCGGCTTCAGGGGGTTTATATAACTGGTAGTCATGTTGGTCAACCTACAATGATTATTATTCAGTTCGCTTTATCGTTTTAACAAACCTACTTTTTGTTTAATTCAAATTGTTTTCCAATTAACTGACACTCGTGTATGTATATATATACACATACATATTATTTTTTTATTGTTTATCTTTAATAACCTTTCATTGAACTTGTTTTTCGCGAAATATGTTTACGCAATACTTGAAATGTTCTACCCTTGTGACCCCGGTTTACTGAGTCTTTTATATTCGTTACTGGTATTTAAAATTTGTAAATTAGAAAATAAATATTTTATGGGCGTTTTTATAATAAGGAATGGATGATTTTCTGCATTTTTTGACAAGTTCAATTTTGAAAAACCAACGTTTTTTATTTTATTAAAGACGTTATTTTTACATTTTTAGTGCTTTTCCCGTGAATCATTTTTTTTTTTTAATTTGAAGTAAAATTTAATCAAAAAACTTGTAGCTTGTTAAAGTAGTGAAGGCTCCAAGACGTCAAGGTTGTCAATCCCCCGAGTTTCTCCCGCCGTATCGATCCCAGCAAAGCTTCGAACCCTTCAGTAATCGTCAATAAATTAATTATAAACGCCTCCGTACCGCGTAAAAGCGTCAGCGAGTCCGAACCCAAATATGTTACAAAAGGAAATGCGAAATTCGTTCTTAAAAGTAAATATCTGCACCGAAAGGTTTTTTTTTATTTAGTACTGAATGGATGCAAGTTTTTAAAACGTTTATAGAAATAGCAAGATAAAGGCTAGCAATATTGTTATGCACCGCAAAAGTAATCCATAGCTAGAAGTGGAAATCGAATTCGGCTAGCTGAAATCTTTTACAAATTTCAATTAAATCGTTAACCATTTTAATTTTAGCTTAATTTTATTTATTTAATATTTTCCATTAATTACAGTAATGCATTATAAAAATTAGTCTTAAAATACGAATAAAAATACACATATAAAAGTCAAGGTTAATTTAGGTCAGTAAAAATTCATCCATCTAGTAAAAGATTTTACATATCTACCACTTCTTTTTGGGTGTTTTTAGAAAAAAATATGTTTAGCAGCCACACTTTTTATATTACCTGGCAATTTAATCAAACATTTAACACCTTACAAATTGGGCGAGAGTGCCGCCTTTGTTGTCTTGGTGTAGCTGATTCCTCCCTCGGGTGCCGTAGCCGTGTAGCAGTGGCAAACACCATTTATTTTATAAGCATCCGTATCCTTTTATGCATGACAGTACAACATGAAAGATTGATAGATAGATAGATATATATAGATAGAGAAAGAGAGAGAGAGAGAGAGAGAAAGAGAGAGAGAGATAGAGATAAAGAAAGAGAGAGAGAGGGGGAGAGAGAGTGAGAAAGAGAGAGAGAGAAAGAGAGAGAGAGAGAGAGAGAGAGAG